>ML783247.1:363456-420493 GCA_009831015.1 Picea engelmannii | reverse complement strand
TTGAATGGTCCAAGTTCAGAAATCAGGGACAGTTATTCTTCTATGTTTGGGAAGAATAGTCCATGTTATCGCACAAGTTGTAGGTTGGGCAAAGCTCGACCCCACCACAAAAGCAAGTGCTATAACTATGGGACACTACACCCAATGTCACCTCGATGTAGGTCCCGCACTTGGGGGGTGACTAAGGTCACTCCTGGGAGGCGATCCCGGAGACCCTAGGGGAAAAGGTAAGAGAAAGGGAAGGAAGATGGAAATGCCCCTAGAGGTCAAAAAACTAAGTGGAAGAAGAGGGGAAGGAAGATGACTTATAGACCAAGGAAAGTTGCCACAAAAGTATAGTGCTTTGTTGGATGATTATACATGTCTGAGACACAAGGGAAAACCACTTGCAAAGCAATTTGTTAGACGGATCAGCAAGTTAAGCTTATTGTCCCTATTATGCAGCAGTTATATCAGAAACAAAAGATATCTAAATCAGCATATAAAAGAACTAGGTTAACTAACAATATCATCAATGAAATTAGCAATCAATTATGAACCGAGTATAGCGCTTTGGAGCTGAATAAAGAAAGTTGTTATAAAGTAGATTTTTGCAGTAATATATCAGCCTTATGGCTGTAGCATTTAATGATGTACAACAGCAAATTTAACCATTAACTATTGCTCAAAAACAGCCCAGAAGATGCACATAGTTTAGTGTGTTAGACTAGCAAAGTTAGGGGGGAAATCTATGGTTAGTTTAGGAGTTAGGAGTAAGTTATCAGCTAGGGCTATGCAGCCCTAATGGTTGGAGGATAGTATTAGTAACAGCCAATAAAGTAGTAGGAGAATGGGGACGCCCTAAGGGAGGAAGAATCCCCAAGGCATCAAGATCACTATCCCAAAGAGAGAACCTTAAAACTTGAAAATTTCACATTTACCAAGGCAGCAATTTATTTCTCCAATGCAATAAGTAAATGACTAGTGCCTTTAAAAATGGGTTAATGGAGTCAAGCAAAGAAAGAGCTAGAGGTACTACCTCTTTGGGGGTGTAAATCCTCTTACTCCCCAAGGCAAGTATCTCTAGCTAGGGTTTGAGCCAAGAGGGTGTATGCCCTTATACTTCTCTTAGCAAACCCTTGTTAAACCAATAGCATGTAAGCATAAAATGGTAAAGACTATGGTGGGGGTGTATGCCCTTCTACTTCCCACCATGCTCTAGCAAAATAACCTTGATTTGAACAATAATGATAGCACAATGTAAAAAGCTTACCAATAGAGGGCACTAGAGCTCATTTGGTCTCACTCACTCACAACTACATAACAACTAGAGGTGCGCATGACTGGTGGAGAACTGCAACTGTTGCAGTAGTGACTTAGTCTTGGGTTATGGTTTGAATTTTTTGTTTGGTCTTTGGCTGTTGCTGCTTGATACGCTAGCCTTGGAGAGAGGTACGATACCTTGGTTAACTATTGGTCTGCTTCCGGAATTATTCTGTCTGTCAAGGTTAAAGGTGCTCGGGGTTGCCTTCATGCCTATGGTTGGGTGACAATATTGCCATATTGTCTATGGTGAAAACGAGCACATCTCTTATATTCTAACACTACAATGGCTATCCACTCAATCCACTACAACACAGGAAAATTGCACAGAAAAAATCAAATGAAACCACTTTCTAATGTCAGGCGTTGGTGTAACTGAATCCTCAACTGCTCTGAAGACAAAGTGCTCAAGGTGGGGGGGCTGTTGCGCCCCAGGAACAATTTCTAAATATTTAATTATATTAATGATTGGTTATCTGTAGCGTGGTCCTCCCATTTTGCATTTATAGTTGGGTAATGCAGTCTGCAGTTTTGCATGAACTGAAAGTAAAGTACTTAAATTTTGTAATTATTTACTCACTTTTCAGATTGAAAAGATTCAAATGAGCTCCATTTTTTCAATGATTCAATCCTTGAGACGTTCCCTTCGTCTGCAAGGAGTGTGTGAAATGCTGTAATCTGTTGCTTAGATATCAATTGATGCTAGATAATTTAATTGGCATGTAATCCATCTGTAGGAAAAGAAATAGACCTTATTATATGTCAATTTAAATAAGCTCATCAACTTCAACTTATTTTAGGTGATTTATTGAACGAATCTCTGGCCCAAAGAATTTAATATGACGACCATTTTAAAGTTGATAAAATATGGACTGTTAAAGAAAGTCTCATACCTGGAAGAAGAATGCGGTCACACAGGTCTATAACCTCGCCAGCTTCAGCTGAAAATTGGTTCAGAATATGAGAAGAAGAGCCAATTGCATGGATCTTATCGGCTTTTATGAACAGAGCCCCGTTAGCATAAACCCTTAACTCGGGATCCATCGTAACTATCATGGCATTGTGAATTAGAGTACTCATCCTTGCAGGTCGTTTGTGCTTCTGAGATTAAGCCTCGGGCCTTTGCCTCAAACTTTGTAACAATACGTTTTGTAGGTTAGTGCTGTACATTACAATCTATTCTATGTTTACCAAATTGAAAACAATCCATGATTGTTATTTTGTGCGTTGGCGGTCAAGAAACAAATTCTCGTTATTTATTTTGAATATTAAGAAAATTAAAAGGGAAAAGTAAACACTCGAGTGTTACTTTTGAGGTGTATGGATTGTTGTTATTTTTTTATTATTAAAAAAATTAAAAGTAAACACTCTAAAGTGTTGCTTTTGAGATGTATTGGATTGCTGTCTTTTTAATGTTAAAAAAAATAAAAGTAAACACTCGAAAGCGTTACTTTTGAGGTTTATTTGATTGTTGTTTTTAGATGAGCGATTGTTCATCATAACAAGGTGTATTTAAAATGTTTTAATTTTGTTCGTAATTATCACTAGAATTTGATAACGCAATTATTGGTGAAATTTTAATTTATATTAGGGGAGGCAAGTGCGGGGAGGTTTTTTTGGGTCCGGAGGAAATAGAATCTTTGACTACCATTGGAATTTGAGGACGGAAACAAACAACAAAGCGGAGGCTTATGCCTTGCTTCAAGGGATCCATTTGGCAAAGCAAAGGCAAATTCAAAACTTGAATGTAGTGGGAGACTCAAAGACGATAATAAGGACAATGATATCAGGCTCCTCACCTCATAACATGAGCCTAAAAATCCTAATAGACAGAATCTGCCTTCTCGTAGAATCTATGCATATCATCTATTTCCACATCCTCTGAAACAATAATGAAGAGGTAGATAAAATGGCTAATAAGGCCATAGGCAAGGCCTCAAGACTCTTGGGGGTTGATGGACACGAAAGCACAACCCCCTTGCCATGAATCCATACCCAAGAATGGACCTCGGGGCCCACGGACTTTGGGGAGTGACACATGGTTGGCCAACACGACGCATGTACTCTAGCGCACGGAATTGGACAAGAAGGTGAGGATTAACTTGGAAAGTGGTTAAATGCTCAGGCTGTGGGAAGTACCAAAGAGTCATGTCATGTCCACGTTGGCCTAGGAGTCATAAGAAGTGGTTCCGCTAACCTAACTTGGTTCCCACGGGCTAAGTTGGAAAAGTTACCTAGGGAACTCAACTTTTGCCTAGAAAATAACTTTATAAAGTGGAAAAGGGAAAAAAAGGGGGACATGGGTCTTAGGGAAATAAAGTCACTTAAAAATTATAAAGTGTGCAAACCTAAAGTGACTTTAAAAATAAAATAAAAATAAAGTGAGTGGGAAATAACTCAATTGAGAAACAAAAGAGGGGAAATGAGGAGGTGCCTCTCATTCTTTCATTTTGCTCATTTGGAAAATAGATTTTGGAGAGCTCTTCAGGAAAGAGTCAAGGGTTTGTGAAACCCTTCATTGTTTACTAGTTCTGGTGTTGCAACGATACACCCTAGCTGGTTGTGGGAGGAAATCACTAAGATTTTCTCAGTGATATTCATTGCTACAGAGTCTACCTTATTGCAGTTGAGCTTTTGGGTCGATTGGTCACTAGTTTTCATGTGTAATGCCTGGAACTTCCATAATGGGACGAATTTGTTTAACAATGGGTCATTTTACTTCTCAAGAGGTCAATTAAATGGTTGATTTGGTCGATTTCTAACAGCTAGGCGAATTCCTTCCTTGTTGCACTCTTATTGTAGGTTGGGTGCACCATTTTATGCCGAGGAAAACGTTTTTTTCTGAGTGGGGGAAGCTGGTAAATGATTGTGGGTTGTTTTCCTTGTTGTTGAACACTTCATCTGTGTTGTTGGGCACATTGATACATTGTTGGGTACTCGATCTGCATTGTTGGGCGCATTGATACATTGTTGGGTACTTGGTCTACATTGTTGGGTGCATATATACATTGATGGACATTCAATCTATGTTATTGAGCGCCTATATCCATTGCTGGGTACATAAACTGCTTTGTTGGGCGCATATGCACATGGTTGGGTGCTAAATCTACATTGTTGGGCATTGTCCTATCAGGGAATATCACTGTTTTTTTATTGGGAGTAAGAATATCATACTTAAGCCACTCCAAAAGTGGGTTGAGGCAACTTCAAATGGTGTATATTAGAATTTAAATACTAGCTTTATATATGTGTGGACAATCACCTCCAGGTCAGATATTGAATGTTGTGTTTACCATTTATTTGGAATAATTATATATGAACAATCCCTGTTGTTGCAGTTATGTTATGGTGTGTTGAGATATTTGAATAAATGTTATGAGCAAGTAATCATTTGTTGTCTTTTCCAAGTCTCTTTTCGTATTGTTACTTGTGGGAAGTTTATCTTTGCAAAGAACATATCAGATTGCATCTACAGTAGTTTGTGGGTAAACTGTTTGACGAAATACCTCATAGACAAAACTTAAACAAACTTAGAAAATTTGGTGGGAATTTCGAGAAACTCCAAGAGGGGAATCTTACAGTGGTATCAAAGCATGTTCCTCTGCAGTTGTGGGCTTTAAGGGCACTTATATTCATATTTATGAAAGATGAGCAGAACATTACCTACAGAAGACGTAGGGGAAGAACACCAAATCCCCCTGTGTGGGAAGAAGAAGAAGTGATTAGAGAAGAAGAAACATGAGAGGAAACACCATCTATCACACTTAAGGGAAAATAAACTATGGGGGAAGAAGATGATGCCAGGACCAACAATTTGTTCAATATTTTGAATGATTTGGCCAAGGGTCAAAGGGTCATGATGGACCTTATGGGGTAGCTAGCTAAGAATTCCTTGGAGGGCCCAACGAAGCAGAATCAGAATGGTGATGGCGGCTCCAACAATGGAGAGGGTAGCCATTCACACACTATCATGTAGAGCCACCCCCACTTGTACACCAAATTCCCCAGACCCACTATGCCTCAATTTTTGGGGAATGATGTTGCAGGTCCATTAATGTAGGTTGATCAAGATGAGCCTTGTAGGGCCTATTTAGAGGAGTATAGGAGGTTGGGAGATGATTTCCACTAGGCCATGTCTTTTGCAAATTTATGCAATATGAAGAGTAGAAATCGACTAAGAGGGGCCATGAGGGCCATGACACAAAATTTTGAGTTGCAGCGTACCCTTGGGAAGATCACCATTCCCAAATTTGACAGGAGCTCTAAATGCTCTGTGAAATCATGGGTGCAGAAGCTCGACACTTAGTTCTAGTTGCACCAGATTACAAAGACAGATGCCATTAAGTTGGCCACCTTGCACTTGGATGGTGAGGCCCATGAGTGGTGGTACCATGGGTTAGTCACCTTGGGACATGTCGGGGTCACTTCGTACCTGGACTTCACATAGAGGCTCATCGAGAGATTTGACAGGAAGGATCCAGAGCTTCACTTCAGAGAGTTGGCTCAGCTCAAGCAGACAGGTAGCCCAGAGGCTTATATATCTGAGTTTCAAAGGGTTGTTGTGATGGTGACAGACATTTCAGAGGCCCGTTTAGTGATGTTGTTTGTTGAGAGGTTATCGGATCCTCTATGAGGATGGGTCAAGGCTTACAACCCCACCTCTTTATAGGATGCAATCAACAGAGCTCGTGACATGTAGGATGTAGTACTTAAAATTCGGTTTTCTCCCAAACCCATTTTTACTCCAAATACTAAGGCAACCATACCACCTCAGAGGGATTGAGCTGGAAAGCCCAAACTAGATGAAGAGACTATGAGAGAATTGAGGAAAAACAAATTGTGTTTCAATTGTCATGAACCATGGGCACCAGGACACAGATGTGCAAGGAATGACAAAATGGGCAAGGCCCATTACATTCAAGTATACTCTGGCAGTGACAGTGATGAGGATGAGGAGGTGGAGCAGGCACAAGACTAGGGACATCCAGCATCTGGAGAGGAGTCTTCACAGGCTAGGGCTAAGGGCCTAGTCATGGCCTCGATATCAGGATTTTCGAGGTATCATACCTTCAGGGTCAGAGGTGTCCTACAGGGGCACAAGGTGACAATATTAATTTATGGGGGAGCATTCCATAACTTCATCTATGCTAACATGGTTGAGAGGAGAGGAATTCTGACAGAGGAATTCGATGGGTTCACAGTAGTCATACCAGGAGGCCACCAGATGAGTTGCACCAAGTGGATTCCCAAGCTCACAATAACCATGGGAAACTACTCAATGACAGATGATTTATTCGTGGTGGACATACCAGACACCAATGTCGTGTTGGGAGTTCAATGGATTTACTCTATTGGGAGATACACTACTGATCAGAGGACCATGGAGATGGAGTTCACTGGCCCATATGGCAAGAAAGTGGTCCTACGAGCCATGCACCAATACCTGCTGAAGATTGTGTCATCGCACAACATGGAAACAGTCATGAGGCATGGTGATATAGAGTGGGTTGTAGAGTGTTTTATTTCTGAGAGAGAGTCACCAGACCATTTGTAGCAGCTTCCAGAGGACTTACAGGTATTACTCTACAAACATCATAAGGTATTTAGTGGCATTCCTTCTAGAATTCCACATGATAGAGGGTTTGAGCATATCATAGAGTTAGAATAGGGGGTCGAAGAAGTTATCACAAACCCATACTGACACCCTAAAGTTTACAAGGACGAGATTGAAAAAACCATCAAAGAATTGTTGAAAATGTGCCACATTTGCCCTAGTTCCAACCTGTTTGCCTCTTCCATTATCTTAGTCAAGAAGAAGGATGGTACTCTGTGGATGTGTATTGACTACAGGGCTTTGAAAAAGAGAATGATCAAGAATCGATACCACATACCCAATATCGATGAATTAATGGATGAGATCACGGGAGATAAATTCTTCTCAAAGATTGATCTTCGACGAGGATACAATCAGATTAAGGTACGAGAGCAGGACGTACCTAAAACAACCTTTCGATGCCACTATGGGCATTATGAGTTTCTGGTCATGCCATTTGGGCTAACTAATGCCCCTGCCACTTTTTAGTCGTGCATAAATCATGTGTTCAATAAGCAGTTGAGGAAGTTCTTATTGGTCTTCTTTGATGACATCCTCGTATACAACAAAACATGGGAAGACCATATGTGGCATCTTGATTAAGTACTTGGTATTATAGAGAGTCAACAGTTGTACGCAAAGGAATCCAAGTGTGAGTTTGGTATGACAGAGATGCTCTACTTGGGGCACATGATTGGGACTAATGGGGTGCAGGTGCACCAAAAAAAGATCAGGGCAATCATTGAGTGGCCAACTCCCAATAATGTGACAAAAATAAAGAGTTTCCTTGGTCTCTACACTTACTACAGGAAATTTGTTAAAGGATTCTCACAATTGACAACGTCGTTGACCGATCTCACCAAAAAGGAGGCTTTCATTTGGATAGAGGAGGCCCATGAGACATTCGAGAAAATGAAGCAGGTGATGAGTTCATGCCCTATTTTAGCACTTCTTGATTTCACTCAGCCCTTTGTCTTGGAGTGCGATGCTTCGGGAATTGGGATAGGAGATGCATTGATGCAAAGCGATCACCCAATCGTGTTTGAGAGCCGCAAACTCTGAGAGTATGAGCGAAATTACTCCATATATGACAAAGAGATGTTGGCCATAATGCATGCTTTGACCAAATTTCAGTAGTATTTGGTGAGAAACAGGTTCAAGGTAAAGATTGATCATAATAGCTTGAAGTTTCTCATGGAGGAAAAGGAGTTGAGCGAGCGGCAACAAAAATGGATCAGTAAAATCCAAGCCTACGATTTTGAAATTGAGTATGTGAAAGGCAAAAATAATGTGGTTGTTGACGCCCTATCCAGGATACCCACTCTCTCTCTCTCTCATGGAGATTTCAATGGAATGGGAGGCACTTCTATTGGTAGAATACTCCAAAAATCATTTTTCTTGTGAGATACTTGATGGTCAGGTCTCCGATGATAGGTACATAGTTATGGACAACATCATATATTATAAGGACTGGATCTACTTAGTACGAGAATCTCAGTTGAATGGCAAAATTCTACATGTTGTGCATAATTCTCCCTTGGAAGGACATCTAGGATACCTGAAGACTTGTTGACAAATTCAGGAGAGGTTCACTTGGAAGGGTCTCAAGACTGATGTACTAAAGTTTGTAAGGGAGTGCCACATCTGTTAGCGGAATAAGGCGGAACATACCCATCCAGCAGGATTGCTCCAACCGCTTCTCATCCCTGGAAAAAAAATGGAAAAGCATTTCGATGGATTTTATTACAGGGTTGCCTCAGGTTCAAGGGAAGGATTTTATCTACGTGGTGGTTGATAAGCTTACTAAATTCTCCCATTTATTTTCCATGACGTCCAAATACTCTGCAGCGCAGGTAGTGAAATTGTTCTTCAGAGAGGTATTTCGAATGCATGGACTGCCCAAGACAATTGTCAATGATCGAGACAATAGATTCATGGGGGGTTTCTGACAGGAGTTGTTCAGACTTGTAGGGATAAAATTAATGCCCAGTGCCAGTTATCACCCTCAGACTGATGGGAAAACTGAAATTGTGAACAAATGGCTCGCGGGGTATTTGAGAAATTATGTATCGGGGCAACATAAGATATGGATCAATTGGCTACACCTGGGTGAGCATTGCTATAACACCACTTATCATATGTCAATCGGTATGACACCTTTCAAAGCTTTGTATGATTACAACGCCACCACCTTTGTGGACCGATCATTTGGGGACAACTGGGAACCCAGAGCCAAAGATTGGATTCAAGAGAGTCAAGACATCTTGCGAACTCTCAAAGATAACCTGCAAATGGCCCAGAATCAGCAGAAGATGTATGCCGATAAGCATAAAGTCGAGCACAGTTTCGAGGTGGGAGACTTGTTATACCTCCGCTTCCAGCCATACAGGCAGTCATCCTTGAAAATGAAAGGGGTGGAAAAATTGAAGCCACGATTCTATGGCCCCTACAGGATTTCGAGGCAATTTGGGGAGGTAGATTACGAGTTATATCTTCCAGAGGGGTGTCAGATACACAATGTCTTTCATGTTTCATTCCTCAAGAAGGCAGTGGGACAACATGTTGTCACCTCTACAGATTTGCCACCATTGGATGAGGAGGGGCAATTAATTCAAATTCCGGAGGAGTTGTTGGAGACTAGAGAGTGAAAATTAAGGAACGTGAGCATCAAAGAGTACTTGATCAAATGGAAAAAATTTCCTATTGAGGACACAACTTGGGAAGGAGAGCAGACATTGCTTCATCCGGGATTTCATTTGCTTGAGGACAAGCAATCTCAGACGGGGAGGATTGTAATGTCCCCGTTGACCTAGGATTCACAAGGAGTGGTTTTGCTAGCCTAACTTGGTTCATGCAGGCTAAGTCGGAAAAGTTATCTAGGGAACTCAACTTTTCCCTAGGAAATAACTTTATAAAGTGGAAAAAGGAAGAAAAGGGGGACATGGGTCTTAAGAAAATAAAGTCACTTAACAATTATAAAGTGTGCAAGCCTAAAGTGACTTTAAAAATAAAATTAAAATAAAGTGAGCGGGAAATAACTCAATTGAGAAATAAAATACGGGAAATGAGGAGGCGCCCCTCATTCTTGCATTTTGCTCATTTGGAAAATAGATATGGGAGAGCTCTTGAGGAAAGAGTCCACGGTTTGTGAAACCCTTCATTGTTTATTGGTTTCGGTGTTGCAACGATGCACCCTAGCCGGTTGTGGGAGGAAATCACTCATATTTTCTCAGTGATCTTCATTGCTACACAGTCTACTACCTTATTGTAGTTGAGCTTTTGGGTCGATTGGTCACTTGTTTTCCTATGTAACAACTGTAACTTCCATAATGGGATGAGTTTGTTTATCAGTGGGTCATTCTACTTCTCAAGAGGTCAAATAAATGGTTGGTGTGGTCAATTTCTAGCAGCTGGGCGAATTCCTTCCTTGTTGCACTCTTATTGTGGGTTGGGCACACCATTTTATGCTGAGGAAAACATGTTTCTAAGTGGGGGAAGCTAGTAAATGATTGTGGGTTTTTTTCCCTATTGTTGAGCACTTCATCTGTGTTGTTGGGTACTTGATCTACATTGTTGGGCACATATTTACATTGTTGGACATTCAATCTATGTTGTTGGGAGCCTATATCCATTTATGGGCACATAGACTGCTTTGTTGGGCGCATATGCACATGGTTGGGTGCTAAATCTACATTGCTGGGTGTTGTCCTATTAGGGAATATCATTGTTTTTTATTGGAAGTAAGAATATCAGACTTAAGCCACACTGAAAGTGGGTTGAGGCAACTTCAAATGGTGTATATCATAATTTAAATACCAACTTTATATATATGCATGGGCAGTCACCTCCAGGTCAGATATTGACTATTGTGTTTACCATTTATTTGGAATAATCATATATGATCAATCCTTGTTGTTGCAGTTCTATTATGGTGTGTTCAGATATTTGAATAAATGTTATGAACAAGTAATCATTTGTTGTCTTTTCAAGTCTCTTTTCATACTGTTATTTGTGGGAAGTTTATCTTTTCAAAGAACATATCAGATTGCATCTACAGTAGTTTGTGGGTAATCAGAGACAAAACTTAAACAAACTTAAAAAAATTGGTGGGAATTTCGAGAAACTCCAAGAGGGGAATCTTACAAGTCATCATGAAGATGAGAGGTGAATCTCCTTGCGCAGGCGTTCTTGTGTGCTTCAGGCTGGAGGTTTCAGGTGAAAAGAATGAGAGGACAAGAAGAAGTGATTGGATGGGAATGGTTAGATCAGCATGCATCAACACAGAATCTTTGCCACCCTATGATCGCATTTGGCACAAATTTTATCAGACAAATAAGGTATTATCCAATTCTTTTTCTCAATGCTCCTATCAATTTCCTCCGTACTCAAATTTTTTTAGGATTTGCGGCGACATCATGAAGGCTTATGGTGGGAGCCAAATTAGGAATTTTTATAATTTTTGCGACCTCTCGCCTTTGGCCTTTGCAAATTTTCTTGGGCTGGTTGAGTAGCTTCTTCCCAACTCTCTGTTATGGTGCGACTCTCTCTTCAAGGGTGGGACTTCCAGCCTTTCCTGGTTGGGCAATCTTCTGGGCGTTTCTCTTTATCCCCTTTCCTGTAGAAGCTAGTAGTCACTATGTTGTCCTCCAATACTGTGCAAAACAAGAGTGGCTTTGTTTCCTTTCAGCTAGAGCCCTCTTTCGCTCTTCAACATCAAATAGTGATTTTGTTTCTCCTTCAGTATCACGACATCGTGCAGTTTGGCTTCGAGGAAGGAGCATGGATACCAAGGGACACAAAGCAGGACAAGGTCAATTCGACCTCAAATTTGAGTGCGTTGAGCGTCAAAAGCTAAAAATCAAATTCAACGCCATCAATTCCATGGTCTCCTTTGAGCTTGAAACATTGTCTCAACATCGCCTTATCATTGGACAACTACATGATGAAGTTTTTGCATAGCGCAGTCAAATTGAGGATCTTTAATTTTGCCTTGAGCAGTGCGAGAAAAACCAAGGGTAGCCCTCCACCCCCGCTAGCAATTGGAACACGTCAAGGAATTTATCAGAAGCCTCGGTGGGCCAGATTCTAGACCTCGATGAACCTGTTGAAGTAGCTTGGGAACAACAAAGAATTCAAGTTATCAAGCAAGACCCTAGTAGTTGATTTTCTCTAAAAATGTATTGGTCATGTTTTGTTTATCTATATGTATAAACGATATTTTTTACCGGTTGTATACCTCTCAGTTTCGAAGTAGTTTAAGTTTTTGGGCAGTCCTTAAGGACCCAGACATAGTTTTTGTAAATTTTGCACCAGCCTCTAGATATGGAGGTCTCTGTGACTTTTTGAAGTTTGGATTTTGTATCTCAATGGTCTTAACCACACCATTTTAATGAAAAAAAATTCCCAGTTCTTGTGATTTTATTTTTGCAATTTACATTGTTTAAATCTCATTTTTGAATGCATAAATATATACAATGCCCTCAAAAGCCCCCAGAGCACACAGAATATGTAATCTCAACTAGTGAAAACTGCAATTCCAATTATCCTTCTAAATTTTGTTTCAGCAAAACTCGTTGGAAAAAAATGCCCATAAAAAAGTAAAAACATAAAACGTTTGGATTACAACTTTTAATAATCACAATTTATTCTAAGATATTCTAAGATGGACTTAGTCTAGTGATCATGTGTAGATATGTATTATATGTATACTTGTCTTAGTACCTTTTATATTTTATGTGTATATGTTTTGAATATCTTAGTCTAAATTGATTATTCAATCATTTTGTTGTATTTTGTTATATTTTGAATAACTTAGTCTCAATTGATTATTCAACCATTTTGTTGTATTTTATTATATTTTGAATAATTTAGTCTAAATTAATTATTCAACCATTTTGCAAGTTAACTTTTTACGTGAAAGATACTATGAATGGTAAACTAATTTTTTTTAATGAGTTTTTTTTTTTTTTTTTCATGTTTCCTTATAACTCACGGGACGCTATTTATATAGAACACTATTATTGATGTAAAACGCTATATGTTTTTACATCTGCTAAGTCCCATGGCTCCCAACAAAATCACAATTGAATCGGGAGACTCCCAAGACTCCAACCCTGCTCGAGTCTTCATTGGATGAATACAAGCACAACAATACCTATCATTGGTGTTATCGCCCAAAATTGCATGGCCAGTTTTGAAGTTCTTGAGGTGAAATGCTCGCAACATGTGCATTTTTATTTATTTAACAAGAGATGTGGCACGTGTGGTAAATTAAAGAGAAAAATAGTTGCAAGCCCATAACTCATGAAACGATGAAAAGAGTAATTGACCCATCCATGATTGGTCTTGCTTAAGAGGAACCATGTGGCAATTGAGCATGGTTTCATCTAGCACAATGGAGGATTAACCGAACAAGGAGGAGCATCATCAAAGTAAATATTGAGGTTCACCTAAAGAGGAAACAAAATGAAAAAGTCCTAAACCATTAAGCAAAGAAGTTTGCATGGTCCATTATTAGGTGCTCAACAATAAAAAAAAATAATGGTGCATTCTTGGTGACCAAGTAAAGAGATGGCCCAATGTCAAGTAAGTGAAGAGTCTGGCTCCAAGTGTACAAGGAATATAACCCTATATAAAAGATTGATACTTAAGGATGAAAAGTTATTTAAATGACAACACAGTGAGCAAAAGATATTTCTTGGAAAGCATGCTCGGTGATGGGAAGAAGTTTGGTATGGTCGCCCATCTAGCTACGATTGGCGAATCAATACAGGATCTACCCTATAGACCGACTCGAGCAAGTTGAGGTGAATATAAAAGGGGTGAAAACAAAAGCGGACTTTGAATTCATAAATATTATGGATGACTTTGATCCCTACTTTGCACTACTTGGCATTGATTGGGCCTTCGACAACAATGTGGCGTTGAATTTGAAGAAGAGATAGATGTCATTTGAGACGAATACCCTATGTGTGATCACACCTCTAGATCCTAATGAAGGGGATAGATACAATGAGCTGGTGGATGAAGATGTGCGAAGCTATGTTATTGAGAAAATCTATAAGATTATTGGGCGTAGGGGATATTACATGAATCCCACTGCAGATAGAGAGCGAAGTTGGCGAAGCATGAAGTCTTATGATAAGGATTCTGAAGATGCCATTGAAAGGTGGCAACAAAAATTGTATGAAGTTTCGACAAGGAGATGCGCGCATATCATCCTCGAAGTTCACAAGGAAGAGTTTGGGTCTTATCGATACGATGGGTTGGATCTGGTGGATGTGTTTATTGATCTGGATGCAACATATTCTCGAACACCACCGTGTTGTGCTCTCGATATCGTGCTCATAGAAATACCAATGCGATGGTGGGCCACCCATTGAGAACCTTATCATGAATGGGCAGATGTGGAAGCATCCATGCGAGAAAGATTCAAACCAGATGTAGATATTAGTCGGTACATGTGTTCTTGTGAATGGCAGTGGATGGCCAAGCAGTGACATGGGATGCGCAACCGATACCTAAAGGCTCTGCGTGGGCTACCCAAAAATAAGTATGTTCCCCGGACCCTCGGTTTCCCACGGGAAGCATAAAGGAGCCACGTGTGTGAAGAATGGATTTTTCTACACCATATGTGGCAGAGGAATGAACATTTTCTCATTCGATTCCAATTAACCCCATTGAGAAAACATATGAATCCAACAAGAATCAAGAAGCTAGGGGGAGTCAGTGGATGCCCTTGGATCCAGAAGGGTCATGCCCGGTCTCTCAGTGGATGAAATTGATCGGATGGATACGCATGAAGAGGCGTTGTTGCCCACCAGGGTCCATTGCAATTGGTTAACCAAGGATGGACTCTCGTAGGGGTGTGCAAGAACATGTGCGACACCCTCTAAGAGTAAGACTTGCGCATGTATGGAGATGTCCCTGTCACCATCAAAGTTCTATGGTCCCAATATTTTCATGCATTAAGACAATGATGTGTATATTATTTTGTACCTCATGGAGAGGCTATTAACATGGTAATCAATAGTAAATGTTAAAACCCCACCCGGAGATTCCGCACATCTGGCAGTAAAGTCGATAGCCATGCACCATTAATACAAAAGGGTTGATAGGTCTCACAAATTGAGAACGTCGGCATAGGTGTCTCATGAAATTTTTAGAATACCAAGAAGACATAGCTAAGTACACATGGTAAACATTCCAGGTTCTTGGTCATTTTACTTTGAGAGATACATCTTATGGAAGTTAGGGATTTTTACTAGCCCTGGAATCAGTCTCAAATGAGTCATTTTTGGAAATTCGCTATAACCTTTTTTTGGTGATGTTTCATACTGTGAAATTTTCAAAATATCGAGGAAACATAACGAAGTAATTTTGATAAAAAATTTAGGTTTTGTGTTATTTTAATTTCTGAGACATGGACTATGGGATGTAGGGGTATTTGACTAATCCTCAAACTAGCCTCAAACATGTGTTCTTGGTAGTAGTGACATATCAAAAGCATGGAAATTCCAAATTAAGTGCCATTAGTTCTGTTGGAAAGGATACAAAAAATATTATTTCAAGTAAAAATTTCACAATAAGATATTAAATATTGGACATGTGGCATTCCATACAAGTTCACTATCTAGAAAGGTCCAAGAATCAACAAGGTTTGGGAAAGTTACCATAACTTTCACTTGGCACATCAAATTTTGGTCAGACCCATGACATTGTAGAGAAGACATATCAAAGTACTATGAGCCAAAATTTTAGACTCAGAAGGGCCGAAATTTTAGAGATACGTGAAACGAAAGGTCCACCCAAAGGAGAGACTCCAAATCGGGGTTTTCAAAGGTATGTTCAATTAAAACTATCATAACTTTTGATTGGGATGTCGGATTGAGTGGTTCAAAAGCCATTGAAAAGAGAAAAACTAGGAGAATATAATGTAAAAAAATGATAATAACTATTGGATATCATTATTGATAATATATTTAGGTTGCAAGTTGAGGGTTGGGGTTAGACCTCAATTAAGAATCAATGGCAATACCTTAATTTATAGGAGATGCAGATAAAGATGAAATCAATCCTATGGAATGGTTGAGATTGGTAAGGGAATATGGTATGAATCCTTCAAGGGTAGGAACTTATTTTTTTGGTGAAGGTTAGAAGTGGTGGATGAGTATTGATAAGGATACTAGATGAAACATCACATCGAAAGAATTTGAAAAACTCTTCTCGGATAAATGGATTAAGGATACAAAAATGGATGCAATGTATAGAATTCAACATGATTTAAAAGAAGCAAAAGAAGAGATCAAGAATAAGGGTGATGAGCTATCTCAGATATGAGACCTTAATGAAGCACTCATTAAGGAAGTTCAAAAATTAAAATAGGGAAAGAGTAGCAAAGGGAAGTGGGAAAAAGACGAGTCGAGGGAAGAATTGAAAAAAAGAAAAAGATGAAGAAATATGTAGTTTACGAAACCATAATAAAAAACTATTGGATAGTGTTAAGAGATTGAAAGAAGAAAATAAGCATTGTCAAAATCAAGAAAAGGCAAGGATATTAGATGAAGAAACTACCAAAAGACTTGAATAGGAAATTTACAAGAAGGTTGAAGAATCCCTAAATATCAATGACGTAAAATTAGAAATGGAATCCTAAATTAAAGAAGGTGGTCATAATTTGATATATGGGGTCACATTTTAGCTTCAAAAGGAGAAAGAAGACATGATTCAAGAGGGTAACCAGGAGATGCTTGAAGAATTCGAACTTCATCTAGAGGATGTACATGTTAATATTATGGTATTATGTCCAAGGCTAGAGCAATCAAATACCAAGAAAAGAGGATAGAGGATTACATTGTCTTTGAAAAGAAGATAGATTAAATGGGTGTGAAGAGTGAAGGAAAACCATCAAATGTAAAACCATATCAATACCCTCGTTATGAAGAAATATTTCAAGGAAGACAAGAAGATCAATATCAACATTATCAAGGAAGAAGATGGAATACTCATCAATATTTAGGGAACATGGCATCACAAAACCATTATTCAACAAGTTATTATCAAAGACCAACATCTACTACAACTTGGAGTAGCTTCAACAACAATACATGCAATCAATGGAAAGAAAATTATGCAACAACTAGCCACCTCGGATTAAGATTGAAAATAATTGAATTTGGATGGATGGATAATCATTAATGGAAATAAGGAAACATGAACATAAGAAAATCATATTACTTGGTTTCATCACATGTAAAGTCTTTAACTGCAAAGCTTTGAGGACAAAGCTTTTTGAAGGAGGGTACTATGATATGACCCTAAGGGGGGCATATATGGGGTTAAATGTATATGATATGAGTTTAAATGTATATGATATGACCCCAAGGAGGGGAATATATGGTGTTAAATGTAAATGTGATGTGTAAATGTATATGTAATAGGGTCAGCCTAATAATAATGGGGCCACATGTGTAATGTGTGAATATGTATATAGAGAGATCATGTAATTATTATCGAGGACATGTGAATTGTGATGTATTAATGTATTGGGTATTTGGAGGAGGTTTTTCTATTATTTAAGGAGTTATTGTGTAACTCATCTCTCTTATCTCTCTTGGAGTTGTGCTCCACACTCACATTGTTGTACATGGTGTGTACTTCTTGTTTAATGTGAAGCCCTGTGCCTTTGAAAGATCTATAAAAGGGGCCTAGGGTTTCCTTGGAAAAAATTGCTTAAGATAATTCCTTCATCAAAAGGGACTCTAATTCAATGAGATAGTATGCCCAAATTTTGTTGCGGACCTTCAAAGATCGATCGATTTTTGGAGAGCCAAATTCCCCACAAAGCATAACATGGCAAAGACTTAAAGGAATGAACACTTTTGTCGAGCAACCAACTTTCAAAGCAATATAAGAGAGTAGGATTGGACCAAACAATGGATATTAAATATTTGAAACAAATCCATCCATACACTTTGGCAAAAGAGCAATGGACAGAAAGTTGATCTACGAATTCATTGTCTTTTTTACACAAGTAACACCATCCTGGACCGATCCAATTCTTTTGTTGCCCATTGTTCCATGTTAAGATTTTATTTTCCAATGCCAACCACGTAAATATTCTTACTTTTAATGGACAAGGTAACTTCCATGTTACCTTCCACCACTACTACCTTTCGACTTCTATGTTCTCACCTATTTTAGCAATATAACCAAGCTTTGCAATGAGATTCCCTGTTGCAACATTTTTATACCAACAAAGTTCATCATCTCAAACTGAAAGATAAATGGTACTATGTTTAAGAGAATCAATATAGTGGGTTCATTCCTCTACCAACTCGGGCTGCCTTCCCAAGTCTTCAGCTAACTTCCAAACTTGTATGCCTTCATGATGCATCTATGCCCTAATGCATCAACTAGAGTAGTTATGCCATCATTACGAAGGTACAACCTGAGAGGTTTTGAAAGTCTATAATTTGCGCCATAACTGATACACAGGTCCTCACCAATTTTCACCACACTTCCTTTTCCAATGTTCCAAGCTACCCACTGACCGACTATGCCATAGGATTTAACTTGTCCTTTCCATACATTCGAACAACCTCTAAAATATTTAACTCTTTTCCTAATCCATGCTTTCAGATCCTTGTCTTTCAAGTACTTGGCTCACATTACCTTCCACCACAATCCTTTGTTAAACAACATCTGCCAGAGACTCTTAGCTACTAAATCCTATCTAAATATATGTAATTTTCTTAATCCACATCCACCATATTACTTTAAAGTAGTAATTCTTGACCACTTGACAAGGAGTATACCCTCCTTTTCCTTTCTTCCTGACCAAAGAAATATTTTGAGCACATATTTTGTATCCTTTTGATAATTCTCTTTGGAACTGAGCAATGGATAACCTATAGACATGTATACTCTCAAGTACAGACTTAACCAATACCAAACTTCCTCCCCTTGACAACCATATATGACACCGACAATTAATTCGATCCTCGATCTTTTTGATCAGCCATAGCCAATCCCCCTTTTTATAGTTATGTGGTTTTAAAAAGAAGCCTAAGTAATTCACTCTAATATTAAGTGGATCCATCCTCGTTGGAAAAATTTGAGCCCTTTGTATCTTCAAATAATCACTCAAGTTATTATAGAAGATATAATATTTATTCAAGTTAGTTACAACCATGTCGACTTACACAAGAAATCAAGGACGATTTTAAGGTTTCTTAATTCCCTAAGAGTTCCTCTCCCAAAGAGAAGAATGTCATCGACAAAAAACAAGTGTGTAATAATAGTTGTACATGCTATGCTGATCCGTCTTCAGAATATGTTTCAATTGGCATCCAAGACCAGTTTGCGTAAAGATTATGCAACTATAAGGAACACAAAGGGTACCAATGGAAATCTATGACGGAGGCCCCTAATTTCCCTAAAAAAATTATGATAGTGAACCATTGACCGACACAACAAAATTGGTTGATTTCAGACACCCCATAATCCAATTAGCAGATTGTAGATGCATGCATGTTTGTAAAAGCAACAATCTCGAGAAAAAACAATTGACTTTATCACATGCCTTGGAGAGATCAATCTTCATTACCATCATCTTTTGCTTCCCTCCTTTGATTGAATGGAAACCTTCCTACGATGTCCCAACTGCATCATGAATCTACCTATCGAAAATAAATCCAAATTGTTCATATCAAATTACTTGAGACAAGGATTGTTTAATTCTATTAGAAATAATCTTCAAAACAATATTATACACTAAATTGCAAAGTGAAATCAGCCTAAAGTCCTCGAAGGTGATCAGATTGTTCTTCTTGGGTACCAAAGATAAAAACATCACATTCAAGGCCCCAACATTTCTTTGAATTACTTTGACTCCTTAATAACCCTAAGTAGATCGTCTTCCAAGAGATCATAGAATCCCAAATAAAACTCGACGGTCCAACAATTAGGTCCAGGGCTTTTAGCATTTTTAAAAGAAGAAAAAATAGCTTTTAGTTCCTCTTTTGAAACACTTGCTTCCATTCCAACATTTACTTATTCGTCAAAGAGTCTAGGGAATAACCTGATTACCTTCATTATCTCACCAATATTAGAGACCACGTCACCTTTAAACACATTTTGAAAGTGTATTTTTCATGTTGATGCCAAATATTGGAATGAAGAAATCCCCATACCATCCTCTCTCTCCAATTCCCAATTCGTATTGAAGTTTTTCTAATATGTAGTATACTTTTGGAATAACTTGGTATTGTTGTCTCCCTTCAGAAGCCAAATGGATAAACTCTTAAGCCTCCACTTGGTCTCTTCTAAGTCCAACAAAACCCTCCTTTTCTTCTCCAAGTCCTATAATTTATGTAACTCTTCTTTTTAAAAGACACCATTAGAGTTCCGATCAAATAGAACCTCTATGGCTTCCTCCGCATCCTTCATCTCCTTTTGATTGGCTAACTATTTATCCTTAGCCCATGAGATTGTCGAATTTTTTATCTTGATCAAATTGTTTAGAGAATTGATACATAACAAGGGAACCAACATCGCGGTCAAACTTTCTCCAATTATTTTCGACAATAAATATGAAATTCTCATCGTGAATCCAGGCATGATTAGATTTAATGGGAGAAGGGTGGTTTTCATCTAGTTCTTCAAACTGTAACAAAATAGGCACATGGCTAGAAATTCATCCCGAACCGACCCAAGTTTTATACCTACGAGCCTGCTCCATAAACCTTTCAGCTACAAGGATTTGATCTAGTCTCTTTTCAATCCCATATCTACCTCTTTTGGAATTCTCCCAGGTCAGGACTACTTTGTGAGTCTCAACATTCACTAGGTTAAGGTCTTGAAAAATATTAGAAAAATGATCAACAAGAGGGTATGTCCTTACCCTTTCACCCCAACATTCCTTTCCATTTAATTTCAAATTCAAAACACCTCTAAGAAACAAATTGTCTCCTACTAAAAACTATTGATATTTAATATTGACCCAATACTGCTTTCTCTCACTATATGGAGCATACATATTCACAAAATTCCAGACTTTGTCCAACCTTTTAGACCTCCACCAAAATATCTATAGGAATGTCTACAAAATTTGAAGCATCAAAAGTTTCATTTCAACCTATTATAAGGCCACCAAAGAGACCTTGCACATCAATCATACAAAAATTCCACCCTTTCATAAACAAGGACAAAACTTCTAAAAAACAATGACCCCTTTGCACATCATTTCTTGAAGAAAATTTACATCAGGTTTGAGTGTCATGAACAACCGTCTGAGGGCACCCTCTAACCCTCACACATTGAAGGAGAGTATGATCATTGGGAAACAAACTTATGGGGTTGTTTTGCTCTAAGAACCCCATTAATGGTCAATTTTTTCCCATTCTTTACCTCCTTTGATGCCTTGGACTAAACTTTGGAAATGAACGACTTCCTACCAACATGCCTTGCTTTGGAATGCACTAGCATGAGTACCCCTTTTGTTGGGTTGTTATATTCTTTGCAGTGAAATTCAAGTTGAGGTGGATCGAATGGCAGTGAAAGTCGAAGGTCAAAGTGTTCGACCGAGCAAAGTCAAAGTCGAAGTAATCAACAACAAGTCGAAGAGGTCAACTGAAAAGAGGTCGACAAGTGGTCGTGTTGCAACTGACTAAAGACCAAAATGTAGGTTGACTAGTAATTTGATTGGTAATTTAACTTGGTAGTCAACTGTAATAGAATCTCGAGATTCGTAGGATTTGTAGCCATTGATCTACGTGGATCTGTAACCATTTACACATTTCTTTAGGGGTTTTCCTACTGTAAATCCTATAAACAAGGCATGTTGTAATGTTGTAAAAGCTAATCATAGCATCTTTAATCAATAATCGTTAGGGGTTGTTGGTCATGTAGGTGTAAGCCGAATTGGATACAAGGTTGTTCTTGCAAAGAAAGAAGGTATGATGTTGATTGTGTCTTAGGTGTCGACCAATGTTAGGCATGTAACCTTTCATTTTAATGAATAAGAAAACAAGAGAGAAAGACGCTCAAGAAATTTTGGTTTTCCCATTTGGGTTTCTAGGGTAAAATCTCTGTGTACTGTGTGTTTGCTTTCTCATTTCTTTTCTAGCTTAAATATTTCTTCCTCTCTTATGTTAGGTTTAGCGTGGAAGTATAATTTCCTAACATGTGGCATCAAAGCTTGGTTTAATAACCTTGGATCTGAACTAAACCTTAGGTCCAATAAGAGTCATACGTCAAAATTCTTTAAAGTTGTTCTTAAATCATGGCAAGTAGCTCGAGAATAGAGATCAAAAAATTTAGTGGCCAAAATTTTGAGGTTTGGAAGCTTAAAATTGAAGATCTCCTTGTAGATCAAGAACAATGGATAACACTTTGTCCAGGTACCATTCTAGCAGATATGTTGAGGGAAGAATGGGAGAAACTTGAAAGAAGGTCAAGGAGTACGATATGAATGTGTCTTGCAAATTCAATGCTACTGAATGTCTCAGGTGAAGACTCGACTAAGAAATTGTGGGGCAAGTTAGGAAGCTTGTACCAGTTGAAATACCTGGTAAATAGGTTGTTCCTTAGAAAGAAACTATATCTTATGAGGATGAGCGAGGGAATTTTGGTAACTAAGAATTTAAATGCATTTAAAACCATAATAAGTCGTTATCTTATGTGGATATTAAAATCACTATGGAGGAGAAATGTATTAGCCTGTTATATTCTTTTCCAAACTCTTGGGATAGCTTAGTCATGGCTATAGGGAGTAATTCAACTACATTACCGCTAGAATATGTGGTTGCATCTGTATTGTAAGAAGAAATGAGAAGGAGGAACATGGAAGGATCGACCAAAGAAGATGAAGTGGTGAGAGTTCGACTAGTTGAAAGAGATAAAGAAAAATTCTTGGGTAGAAAGTCTAAGTCGAAGGGTAGATATAAATCCATGGTTCATTCGACAAGAAGATGTTGGAAATTTGGTAAATTTGGGACTTATAAAAGTGACTGCAAGTCAAAGGAAATGGAATTCAATACAGGATCCGATGAGAAGTAGTCGACTGAGAGAAAGACTACTCCATATAAGGGAGGTGATGTTTACATGGTGTTGACCAATACACAGTCAGATCAAGATGTTTGGTTGATCAACTTAGGAGCACCATATCATATGAAACCACACAGAGAATGGTTCTGTGAATATGAACGATATGAAGGAGGATATGTGTGTTTTGGGGACGAATTGAAAACCAAAATTGTCAGACGGGGAAGAGTCTTTAATGATACTACAGGATGGGAGGAGTAGAAATTTCCTAGGTGTGCTACATATTCCAAGTTTGGCCAAAAACCTTATATATGTCAGCAAAATGAGTGATGCAGAAGAGCATACTCTATTTAAAAAGGATACATGCAAGATGGTCAGAGGTGCAATGGCCTCAATGAAAGGATTTCATATTGGAACCCTACACAAGTTCTTAGGGAATGTCGACTCGACTGGATGCAACAACATCATTGTTCCTGAAGTTGACTTGACTTTGAATCGACTCGACTCAAAGCGAGATGAGTCGATTCAAACCGAATTGAAAAGTCTTCGTCAAGTCGAACTGACCATGCTATGGCACGAGAGGATTGGACACATTTGAGAAAAAGGACTTTGAGCTATGCATAACAAAGGTATGGTCAAATATTTTCTTGAATGTAATTTAGAAGTCGATTTTTGTGAACATTACATATATGGAAAATAAAGTCGAGTAAGGTTCCCATATGGAGCGAAAAGGGCAAAAGGGATTCTAGAATTAGTTCATAGTGATGTGTTTGACCCTATTTCAGTGCCTTCATTTGGTGGATCCCTGTATTGTGTCTCCTTCATAGATTATTTTTCCAGGAAAACATGGATATATTTCATGAGGAAGAAATCATGTGGTTTTCAAGAAATTCAAAGAGTTTAAGTCTCTTGTGGAAAACCAGACAGATATGAAGATCAAGGTGTTGAGAACTGACAATGGTGGTGAATTCTGTGGAAAGGATTTTGAGCATTTTTGCAATTATTGTGACATAGCACGCAAAAATACCACACCATATACCCCACAACAAAATGAAGTTTCTAAAAAAATGATTAGAACGTTGATGGACAAGGCAATGAGCGTGCTCAATGATGTTGGGCTCACACAAGAATTATGGGCAAAAGCAGTCGACACTAAAAAATATATGGTGAATATGTCTCTGTTGTGGTGGGAAATCCCTCTACGGACTAGCATTTAGGGTTATATTATGCATGCAGATAAGACCTAAAGAATCCTACTTTCTACCGTCGTCTCAGACCTATTCCCCATTTCTTTTAAGCAAATACATGGTTAAATGAACATACCTTGTTTCGGATGTTCGATGTCGATTCTTCTTCATGCTTGATCGCTTGTTAGCAGCTATCCTCTCAAGACTGACCTGTGTACAAAACAAGCAACAAACTCTACATGCATTTGTTCTACAGATTAATGGGTTAGAGATTCAAACATATATTCACTAAACTATGAAGAATTCATATAGTGGGATGGGAAAAACATTTCTTTATTATTAACTTTAATGAATCCTGGGCTCCTCTTCAAATGTCCTCCAACTTCTTTGCTCTGTATCTCTCTTTGCACAAGGATGACTAAAGGGTTGGGACAATGGGAATGTACAATTGGGTAGAGTTTCTTTACTATTATTCTCCTCTTCCAAATCGGACCCCTAACCCTTATTTTATAGGCTAGAAGAAGCTAGGTATTTGGACGAACCCTCGGCCATGCATGGCCGAGAGTTTCAGTTAACTCACCCAAAGTTGTGTGTTTCGTCGACAACTTTCCTTTTTTCGTGCTTTTGTAGGTCCACGCGGGTTGTTTTAGGTCATCTAGCGTGTACACGCATGTAGTAATGGAGTAGGGCGCGTGGGCCCTTATAAAAGAGGTTTTTAAAGAGTTGTTCAAGAATGTTTTGGCAAAGAAGGGATCTGAGATGGCCTGATGCTAGGTAAGCATGTATGGTGCAAATTAGGGTTATAACAGATGCCCCCTAATGTGTGAGGTCAGAAGAGCATCTCATGGCCAAAATACATTACCAATCTTTACTGATGTCCCAAACAAGTGAGCCCAAGGACCAGGAATTGAGAGGCAGCATCTGCAAAATAACAAATGTCTCACCGAGGTGGGAATACCCATGCTCGAGATAAAATAGAATCATGGCTACCAATCAAATACACTGTAGATCCATGTCAAACAACTATACAAAGTGTAGCCGCGAACAATACACAGTGGAGCTACATCTCGAAATAAAAAAGATATACATATAAAGTATCCATCTTCTAGAAGCTGATACGGCCTTATGGCTGGAGATGAGGTCTTTAGAGCTCGAGCAACAACTTCAAAATCTTCAAAACTCAAGGTAGGAGTGTAATATGAGTGTACAACTACACTACCCATAGGTCTTCGACGACTCGTCGGTCATGGACTAGATAATCTTGATGATCAGATTGAAGGCTTCATTGATTTCAAACCAGGACTTGATTGGACATTCAGGATGGTTGGGTATGAGGGAAAGAGACAAACTACAGAGGGGACGACTCAGGCTTGGTGACAAACTTCCCTTGGACAACAACACGAAAAATGATGAGACTCAGGCAGCATGGTATTGACATAAGTTTACGAGGCAGGAGGCAATGCAAACTCTCCATATGTTTGGAAGAATAACCAAACGGAGGAGGACACAACTCTATATAGCGAGAAAATATTCCTAAGGTCATATTAAATCCCAGGGTTTGATGAACAAATGGACAGATGTGCTTTATCCAAGGGCGACTCATTATTCTGCCAATAAAGAAAATACTTTTCCCTTCCTCTTTTTGGGGTATATTTGATTTTTTTGTCTTTTTTCAATAGTTTTGGAAAAAGAATAAAAGAATGTTACGTTACAAAGGAGAATCGAGTGTCGCAAACATACTAGTTCCAAGCGCATGGAACACAGGGATGTTCAGGGCAAAGAGACATATGCAAGAAAATGACTTTCGAGAAAAATCCTCCAGGGGCCAAAGGTGTCAAGACGCAGATGCAAAATGCTACAGGGCTTGCGTATAAGGCATGCTTTAGATGGTTCAGTTTGAGAGCAACATGGAGTCGACATTAGGCCAAAGACGTAGTTATGCAAATGTGATTAATAAAACACACAATGGTAACGTCCTTCGATGTAAGTTTAACGAGCCCATAGAAGGTAAGCTCGACGGTTTTTCATATTTAGAGGGTCTGAAAAAATGTAAAAGGAGACTCCATTGGGGTACCTTTTTCGAAGATAGTCTAGTCGGTTCGAAAAATGGGTAAACTAGCACCGACAAGACGTCTATTCAAAACCATTTTAACGAGTGTGATAAGGACAAGATCACTCGCCCATTTTTTCATTTTTAAGGAGTCTGAAAAAAGCTTAACTATGGACTCCGTCGGGAATGTTCTTCTGGACCAGTTTAACGAGTGTGAAAGAATAAGGTCACTCGACGATCTTTTCAATTTTAGGGAGTCTGAAAAGAGCTTAACTATGGACTCCGAGGGGTTCCTTTTTCAAAAATTTAGTCCCTTAGGCCCGAAAAAGGGGTAAAATTATACCTGAGGGTACTCTTCTAGAGAACTGGAGTTCCATAGAGTATACCTTTGTTCGTACAATTGATCGTCCAGACTGAAAAAGGGGTAAACTACCGCCGGATAGACATGACTTCAAATTTTAGTTTAACGAGCGTGAAAGGCCACAAGATCACTCGACAATCTTTTCATGTTTAGAGGGTCTGAAAAGGGCTTAAAAGAAGACCCATTATATCTTTTGGGAGTCCTGAAGGTGAGGTCAAGAGTGAAAAGGAATCATGCAAATGAGGCTCAAACTCGTAATCAGGAAAAACAACAAGAACTCCTGAGCCTACAGTGATTAGAGACAACATGGATACCATAATGCAACCAAGATCTACCTAGGGCATCCATGTTCCGGTAAGCTCTACCACCAAGTCGCGACACTTCTAAAGAAACTATAATGGTTCTTTGTCGCAACCTGATGGAATCGATCCTATGGAAAAGGAAAAAGACAACGAGATGCAAAAGTCAGGGTAGAAACCTAACCTACATGCTCAAGTTGATCCTCGAAAAAAAAAAATCATGGACCGTCGAAAATTACCCAAAACTCCAAAAAACTGTCCCGATACCCGATCATATCCCTCCCATGCAATTCCTGAATCACTCTAAATGGTTTTTGGTTTTAAGATAATGATAAGGGAGGCCAAAAAAGTGACAAAAAGAGGCCAAAAAGTCTATAAATAGAAGATGGCAGCTCATTATCACCATTACTGATTTGGAAATTGACTCTGGAGCCAAAAAACCCCCTTTGTCAAAAGTGGTGATTCTGGGAGCTACAGTAGATGAAACAAACTTCTGTCTGGACCAAGTAAGTACAAACTCTCTCATCTTGCATTTTAAGTCTTTCTTTTTGCTTTAGGTTTCATTTTTTGGGGTGGCGTCGACCTTCAAAAGGTCGGCCCTAGGTCCACGCGGGTTGTCTCAGGACAGGCCGCGTGTACATTCGGGCAAAGTAAACTCTGCACGCATGTACACGTGACTGTCACTATTACAGCCCGCATGGACCCCATTTTTGAATGAAAAAGCTTAAGAAACAAGGGTTAACCCTCCATAACCTTGGTGTTTTGTAGGATGTATGTCCACTGGAGAGAAAGAGCATGAAGAGGTTAGTGAGTTGGTCGGGGAAGACCCCAATGCTATGGCTGCTTTGATGCAATGTGGGTTACTCAAGTTCTTCCTATGTCCTTTTATGCAGGCACAACCTAGGCTACTGAAAGCTTTGGTTGACTACAAAAATCTAGATGTAGAGGCATTCATGTTAGAGGGGCAGTCACTGGTGCCCAACACCGAGGACATTTATTTTTTGACTGGCCTCTCCCGGAGGGGGGAACCAGTCAACTTCCGGGATTTTCCCTCGGGGCCACATAACATAGCGAAATTGATAGTTCTTTACTGTGCGACTGACACAGACCGCTTGAGCTCCCAGGTGCCCATAAGCAAGATTACTGACTTATCACTACAGGCGATAGTGTTGTTTATTGGGCGAATCATTGGTTCTACGATGTTGCATCAGGCGTCCCGGGTGTTAGCAACATTACTTGTCTTCGGCATCGGGATATCCAGGTCTGCAGGTTGCACGAGGAGCACCCAAGCGCAGTGCATAGAGGAAGTCCTTTTCAGACTTAAAATCAAGCGAGCGGGTAGTTCATTCTTCAGTGACAGAGCAGAACAAAGTCTGATGGGTAATTGCAGATCAACCAAGTCGCGTCAAGTATAGCGCTAAAGGTTTTAAGGAAGTCAACGGTCGGAATCCTTTGGGAGGCACTCACGAAGTTACGAGGGCCGTTGATCGCAAGCAGTTCAAGCGCTATGTTATTTCTTGAGCTCGAGGTTCGTGAGTTCGAAGGGTGGACCATATACCTTTTGTTGCACGAGATTCTGAGTTACGAAAAGTGTTTGGAGAAGGTCAACCATCACTGACCATCACGTCTCGGGACTTCGCGAAGGGAGAATGCCAAAGTCTGATACTCCAACTTGTGAGGTCACGAGTAGTGAGAGGCGCTAGTCCTTGGGCCCTAGCCAGCGGTTACATATGGAAAGCGCTGACCAGAAAGGGAGCCATGTTTGTATCGTCGTCTCGGGAAGCGGAAGTTGAATAAGAGGAACCAAGGGTCTCCGACTCGCGAATCGCGAAATGAAAAGCATTTTTTATGGTGGGCCCACAATATCGAGGAGCAGTCTCAGCCGTCCATCTAAAGAGGACACCTAGTGCATGATTTGTGTCCCCGCTTTCTTGCTCATCGCGATTTCGAAGTGCAAGAAGTAGCTCCATCTTTACCCGATGCACAAAATGACGAGAGCATCCAAGACCTGGGGCCCACAACATTGTCGGGAGAGTTCGGAACCGTCAGATCCAGAGGGCGCATGGCGCCAGATTAAGACATCTCGGCATTTCACTCATCGCAATTTCAAGGAGAAAGGATTAACTCCTTCCATTCGCGAACGCCGAAAGCGCTCTGGGAATACACATGGGATCACATCCTGTGGTCACTAGGGAAAGAAAGGAACTGTGTTGAAAGGGACCAAAGGCGCCAAATCCAGTCGCCGAAAGGATCGTCCCAAGCTCCAGGTACCATCGGATACGATCCCACTCCCGACCTTCGCTTGGAGTAAATGAACGCAAGGAGAGGTGGTTGAAACCTCTCCTCAGTCATTAAATGTGGAGTATGGAGGGCCTGGCAAGCGGTCTGCTCGAGAGGGTCCTATGTACTCATTATTTCGGAGAAGCAATGCCAAAGTCATCGAAGAGACAGAGAAGTCTGGGCACGCTAGCCCAGCACTTAATGGCTCAGCTACCCTCCCCCTGCAGTGGCCATGCACAGTTAAGGTGGCAACAGACAGAGAAAGCCTGTCCGAATTTTACTGAAAAGACACCGAGCCCTAGGTGACTGGGCACGCCTTTGTTGGGCGAATTTTCCTGAGTATATAGGCTTAGTATTTGTATTTTTGTAATCTATTGATGGTAGAGCGAAGCTCCCGATTGTAAAGTTTTAGAAAACACCCTAATTCCTGGGTTATGCATCTGTATGTAAGACTTCTTGTTTAATGAAAGGCAGTTTCCTTATTTCATCTAGTTTTCATCTCATACCGAGGGAGTTTGTGATCGACTGATTCGCACAAATTATGGCAATTATGTTGTGGTAAAGGATTTATTGTGGCATTATTGTTTTCTCCGGTTTTCTGCGTTTGAATGTAAGAAGATCTTGCATTTAGATGTCTTCTTCTGTAGTCTATTAGGAATCTAATGTTTACGACAGACTTTAGCATCTTTTTGATATAAGTCTTCCCCCTACTCACCCTTACTACAACTCACTGTCTGAAGTTATCTAAGACCTCACTTGCCCATGCATGCTTGGCCTAGTTTCGGAGTTAGAACTACAACATTTGAGTTAACCTCCATTTGATCACCACATTAAGCAAATCGTGACATAAACTGATGGGCGTCGGGCTCTTCTCCTGCTGCAATCCAGGGGTGACTTATGACACTAACATTTCTGGCGCCGTTGCCGGGGACGAAGTTGAAAATTTTCCCCGGGATTGAACGACATTGAGCCTCCGAGTCCGAAGGTGCATCGGGTATCAGAGCCCTTGAAGATTTCTATTGTGCACCTGGCGACTCCATTGTGACAACTCCACTAGAGAGAAACTGTTGTTTTAGTTGTGGCTTCTAGAGGCAGACACACGTGATCACATCCACAACTGCCCCTAGCTACACCTGTAGCTGATCCGGAGGTGATTTTCAGAAAAGGAAAGGCCTCTGAAGGAGAAGCTTCCACCACTGAACCAGGTAATCCGCTATCTCCTTCTATAGAAACTCCATTTTCTTCTCCTCAGCTTCCCAACAGACTGTTTTCTGAAGATTCTCGTTTCCTGAATTTCGGGAGTGTTCCTGCTGAGTTTTCCCCTCCTGGTCTGGGATTGGAGGGAGAAATCCTTGTCACTCCCCTCTCCTCTGAAGTTGTACCTTGGCGTAGGCCCAGGACTACAGAAGATATCCCCACTCCTGCACAAAGAGGAGCACCCGCTGACTTGAGCTCGTTAGCCTTTTCCTTAAATCCCCTTTTGTTTCGCACTCCACTTCGTGACTCATTCCCATTAGCCCCTTCGCGAACTCCTTCTCCTCCAAGTCCCCCCCACCTAATATTCCTATGGCTGGTGCTAATCCCCCTCTAAACAGGATGGACGCTATAGTCGCTGCTAGATATGCTCCCTTAATTCTACCTCATCCTACGAATCCTCTCCCTGTTGGAGATTACTTGAAATATATGCCCAAGTTCTCTAGGGAAGGGGACCTGACTGCTGAAGAGCACCTGGCTGCTTTCTACAGTTATGCAGACAACCTGAACATTGAAAATGAAGATGTCTGGATGAGAGTTTTCTTCTAGAGCCTGGATGGTGAGGTGAGGAAGTGGTTTAGAGGGTTGGCCCCCGGATCTATTGCTGGGATCGAAGCTCTGGATAGTGCTTTCCTGAGGCAGTGGGGAGATAGGAAGGATTTCATGTATTACATGACAGAGTTCGGGTCTTTGAAGAAGATGGAGGGAGAATTTGTCTCTGACTTCTCCAAAAGATTCAATAAGATGTATAGTAAAATTCCTGCTGAGATAAAACCCTCAGAAGCCTCGGCCAAGATTTCTTACGCTAGTGCGTTTGGCCCCGATTTCTGTCTTTTATTGAGAGAAAGAAGAGCCACCTCCTTAGCTCAAATGCAAGATGAGGGCATAGAGGTGGAATCTAATGTATTAGCAGCTGACAGATTGAGGAACAAGGCCGACGCAGATAGAAGAAAGGGAAGATTTGAAGCCTCAACTTTTGGCCCATCGGTGCCCCACCCTCAAGTGGATGAACTGACCAAGATGGTGAAGTCTCTGTTTGTAGAGATGGAGAGAATGAAAGTGGAAGGGAGACAAGCATACAAGGCCCCCCAAAACGCCAAAAACAAAGGAGGTTTCAGAAGGCCAAACAATTTTGCTTCCCCGACTGTGCAAAGGGAGAGGGGAAGAGACAGAGAAGACCAGTAGATTCAGTCCCCTTTTCAAAACAATTTTGTGACCGAGGGGGAAGAAGAGGAGACAGATGAGCTTGATCCTGAAATCCATTTCTTCGGAGACAATCCTCCTTTTCCTCATATCACTCAATCTGCATATGAGGAGTCTCTCATGGACAGTCAACTAAATGAACTAAGCAAGGGAGACAAGGCTAGTGGCAGTCGAGGCAGGTATGATCTGAGGTCCAAGAAAAGGACTATAGCACCTGACGTTCCTGAGCATTCCACTAGGATAGAGAAACCTGCCAATGAAGTAGCAGATGGTCACAGAGGTAAGAAGCACCAACCCCTCTCTCCCATAATCCAGAGTCATGTTCCCGAAATAAGAGAAATTCCAAAGCTTACATCTTCTTTTAATTTTGAGCATGAAATTCAAAAGATCAGAATTCCTGTGCCCCTAACCGAATTGATTAAACAAGAAGGGTTCAAGAAACGTTTTTTCTGAGCTTTTACAGTCCGAGGTCTCCTGCCTTCCCATAGACTCCATTAATTTGCAAGATGAAAAACCTGCAGTTATTTTAGGTCCTATGGTAGAAGATAGGAATGACTCATCCCCTCCCTTCTACACTTCCTTGAACATACATGACAAGGTACTGCACAAATTCTTGATGGATTCAGGGGATTCTCATAACCTCATGCCCAAAACTGTCATGGAAGAGTTAGGGCTAGAAGTCACCCGAGCCTATCATGACCTCTATTCCTTTGACTCCAGGAAAGTTCAGTGTCTAGGAGTTATCAAAGACCCGGTCGTGACGTTGTTCCAGTTGCCTATGAAAAGTGTGGTCATGGATATTGTAGTGGCTGATGTCCCCCCCAAGTTTGGTATGTTGTTATCAAGATCTTGGATAAAAATACCGGGGGGAACCTTGCAGATGGACCTCACATATGCTACTATCCCAGTGTTCGGAGGGGAGCATAGGAGGCTATATAGGGAAGCCCAACTGGCCTATATAATCAGTGATGAAGCCAATCCTACCAACCATCCCATTTTTTCCTTGGACACTGATTTAGGTTCCAGTTTACTGCAACTCACTCATGCTCCCGAGCCTCCTCTTGAACTCAGAAAGCAACCCACCACTCCTCATGAATTTCCTCCGTCCATCACCCCCATTTGGAAAATGTTTTTTGATGGAGCCTGTTCTAGGGAAGGCGCTGGTGCTGGAGTGTTTTTTGTGTCTCCTTCTCAAGAAACCATGTCCCTGTCATATAGTCTAGAATTTGAAACCACCAACAATGTGGCAGAGTATGAAGCCCTTGTTCTAGGATTGAGAGTTGCAAGGGAAATGGGAATTCAGGAGATAGCAGTGTTCGAAGATGCAGAGTTGGTGGTCCAACAGATCAGAAGCGCTTACCAGGCTAAGCACCCTCGACTCAAAAATTACAGAAATGAAGTATGAGACCTCATTGACAACTTATTATCAGCCTTCAATATCTCTTTCATTCCAAGGGAGGATAATGTTGTGGCCGACTCTTTAGTTGTTTCAGCTAGCCAGTTCAAGGTCCCTCAGCCGTCTATGGCCAAATATGATGTTGAGATAAAATATAGGCCCTCTGTACCAGAAAATATCAAGCATTGGAAGGTATTCGAAGACGATCTAGAAATCATAAAATTTCTCCAATCTGTTGATGAATTTTCTGCATTGTACATTGATCAGGATCCTGATATAGAAGATAATCCTCACCCCGAGGTGTTTTTAAATAAAATTGCTAACCACCAGATTATTCAGCTGCCTAGCAATCACATTCCGAGGGGACTTATTCCTTTAGAAAGATTGTTCGATGGGAACGATGTGGCAGTGAAGGGTAGAGTTGCAGGTGAAGGTGCTGACACAACCGAGTGCAACATTGGCACACCGGAGGAGCCTAAGTTTGTCAAGCTGTCAAGCAGTTTGACCACAGAACAGAGGGTCGAATATACTAAGTTGCTGAAAGAATTTTCTGATGTGTTTGCATGGACCTACGAAGACCTCAAAACATATGATACATCCGTCATTGAACATAAGATCCCACTAAAGGAAGGGGCTAAGCCATTCAGGCAGAATCTAAGGCAGATAAATCCCATGTTGCTTCCTGTCATGGAGAAAGAAGTGAAGAAGCTGTTAGAGGCCCAGATCATCGTCCCCTTGAGATATTCCGATTGGGTGGCCAATTTGGTTACGGTAAGGGAGAAAAGCAGAGAAATCAGGCTTTGTGTCGACTTCAGGAACCTGAACAGGAGCTCAAAGAAAGACAATTATCCCCTGCCCAACATGGAGCACATATTGCAGAGGGTAATCGGTGCAGCTAGTATTTCCATGATCGACGATTTTTCTGGATATAATAAGATATCGGTCATGCCTGAAGACAGGGAAAAGACAACCTTCACCACCCCTTGGGGCACATTCATGTATTCCAAAATGCCATTTGGACTGATGAATGTAGGAGTGACGTTTCAACAAGCCATGGATATAGCCTTCATTGGAGAGAAAGATAGGTTTGTGGTGATCTATCTGGACAACATAACAATCTTCTCGAGGTTGGTTAAAGAACACTTCTGTCACCTGAGAAAAGTTTTCTCAAAATGTCGAAGGTTCGTCCTTTCTCTAAACCCCAAGAAGTCTTTATTTTCTATGGAGGAGGGAAAGTTATTAGGCCATATAGTATCAGCAGAAGGAGTGAGGATTGATCCTAGTAGAGTGGAGGCAATTCAGACCCTATCACTTCCCAGATCTAAAAAGGAAGTTCATGCCTTTTTGGGGAAGATTAATTTTCTAAGGAGATTTGTCTCAAATTTTGCTGAGCTGTTGAAACACATCACAACCATGCTCAGGAAGGGAAATGATGTGAAATGGACCGCTGAACCCAAGAAATCTTTTGTCCAAATAAAAAGAGCATTGACTGTGGCACGTGTGCTGATCAGTCCTGACTATTCCAAAGATTTCCTAATCTTCTCTTTTGCTTCTTTTGATACAGCAGCGGCGGTCTTGTTGCAGAGAAATGAGGAGGGGCGAGAGCAGCCTATCGCCTTCTTCAGCAAGGCATTAAGAGATGTCGAGCTCAAGTATGAAATCATGGAGAAGTAGGCCTATGCCTTAGTAAAATCTCTCAAAGCTTTCAGAGTCTATTTCTTGCACTCAAAGGTGACTGCATATGTTCCCTCAGCCTCTCTGAAGGACATCCTTGTACAACCCGACATAGACAGAAGGAGGAGTAAATGGATAGCCAAGATCCTAGAATTTGACTTGGAAATAAGGCCTACCAAATTGATCAAAGGTCAAGGCTTAGCGAAGCTGTTGGCTGAATCTAATTACAAAGATTTGGGGGTAGATTTCATCAATGCATGTCCAGGAAACCAGCAGAATCAATTGTCCAATGTAGACCCCCGAACAGAGCCCCTATTGGCTTGATCTCCTTGGTATAAGGGTGTCATATATTTTCTGCAGGAGTTGCGGCCCCAAGATGGCCTGCAAAGAAACAAAGCAAGAGCTATGAAGCTCAGGGCAGTCAAGTACTGTCTTATTGATCAAATTTTATATTGGAAAGACCCCCTGGGGGTACTTTTAAAATGCATGGATCCACAAGAGGCCGACAGGAGCGTGGTCGAGTTTCACAACGGCCTATGTGGAGGGCACCATTCCTGGAAGACTACAGCCCACAAAATTCTCAGAGTCAGATACTACTGGCCCACCTTGTTCGTCGTTGTCCATAGAGGAGTTAGAGCCTGTATCTCATGCCAAAGATTTTCAGGAAAGCAACAGCTCAAGTCTATGCCTTTACAGCCTGTAGTTGCTTCGGGACCTTTCCAGCAATGGGGCCTAGATTTTATTGGAGAAATCCACCCTGCTTCCAGTGGGCAGCACAGATGGATCCTGACCGCCACAAATTTCTTTACTAAGTGGATTGAAGCTATCCCCACCAGGAGTACTTACCACAAGGTAATCATTGGATTCCTGGAAGACCTCATCATAAGGTTCGACTGCCTAAGGAGGATTGTTACTGATAACACAGCCTCTTTCAAGGCTGAGCCGCTAGTCAAGTTCTGTGAACAATTCAGGATCAAACTGATTCACTCCACCCCATATTATCCACAGGGCAACGGTTTAGCAGAATCCTCCAACAAAAGCCTAATAAGGATCATTAAAAGATTATTGGAGGAAAACAAAAGGGCTTGGAGCTCGAAGCTGAAATTCGCTCTATGGGCCGATCGAGTGACCATAAAGAGATCTATAGGCACCTCCCCTTTCCAGTTAGTTTACGGAGCATAAGCTGTCTTCCCTTCTCAGCTGGCCATTCCTGTAGCGAAATTATTCCAGGATTATCAAGAATAGCCCAATGACATGATCATGAGGATTCATCAACTGGTAGAAGTCCAGCAAGCTAGAGAGTAGGCAATGGACAAACTTTAGGATCATCAGCAGAGGATCAAGCAGGTTTTCGATAAGAAGGCCAAGAGGGAAGAATTTTGGATAGGAGACCTGGTGCTGAAATGGGATGCTCCTAAACAAGATAAGGGTAAGCACAACAAATTTGAAGCCCTGTGGATCGGGCCTTTCAAAGCCTCTGAAGTTTTCTCAAATAATAGATATCGGCTGCAAGGTTTGGAAGGTGAAGAAATTTTTAGCAGCCTAGTAAATGGGCATTTTCTTAAAAAATGTTTTGTCTGAGCCTTCGGTGGCTCCTATGTTTGTAAATATTGTCCTTTCTGTTCTTCATTTTTTACTTTTATTGTTTCGGCTTAGTAAATGACTCCATAGCCCAACAACAAGGCATTGGAACTGCAAATAAGTCCTTAGAGCATCACAGGGACGACTCTATCCCCCATGGAGCCTAATGTTAGCAACATTACTTGTCTTCGGCATCGGGATATCCAGGTCTGCAGGTTGCATGAGGAGCGCCCAAGCGCAGCGCATAGAGGAAGTCCTTTTTAGACTTAAAATCAAGCGAGCGGGCAATTCATTCTTCGACGACAGAGCAGAACAACGACTGATGGGTAATTGCATATCAACCGAGTCACGTCAAGTATAGCGCTAAAGGTTTTAAGGAAGTCAATGGTCGGAATCCTTCGAGAGGCAATCATGAAGCTACGAGGGCCGTTGATCGCAAGCAGTTCAAGTGCAATGTTATTTCTCGAGCTCAGGGTTCGTGAGTTCGAAGGGCAGGCCATATCCCTTTGGTTGCGCGAGATTCTGAGTTACGAAAAGTGTTCGGAGAAGGTCAACCGTCACTAACCATCGCGTCTCGGGACTTCGCGAAGGGAGAATGCCAAAGTCTGATACTCCAACTCGCGAGGTCACGAGTAGCGAGAGGCGCTAGTCCTTGGGCCCTAGCCAGTGGTTACATATGGAAAGCGCTGACCAGAAAGGGAGCCCTGTCTGTATCGCCATCTCGAGAAGCGGGAGTTGAAGAAGAGGAACCAAGGGTGACTAGGCATGCCTCTGTTGGGCGAATTTTCCTGAGTATATAGGCTCAGTCTTTGTATTTTTGTAATCTATCGATGGTAGAGCGAAGCTCCCGATTGTAAAGTTTTAGCAAACACCCTAGTTCCTGGGTTATGCATCTGTATGTAAGACTTCTTGTTTAATGAAAGGTAGTTTCCTTATTTCATCTAGTTTTCATCTCATACTGAGGGAGTTCGTGATCGACTGATTCGCATGAATTATGACAATTATGTTGTGGTAAAGGATTTATTGTGACATTATTGTTTTGTCCGGTTTTCTGCATTTGAATGTAAGAAGATCTTGCATTTAGATGTATTCTTCTACAGTCTGTTAGGAACCTGATGTTTGCGACAGACTTTAGCATCTTTATGATATAAGTCTTCCCCCTACTCACTCTTACTACAACTCACTGTCTGAAGTTATCTAAGACCTCACTTTCCCATGCATGCTTGGCCTAGTTTCGGAGTTAGAACTACAACGTTTGAGTTAACCTCCATTTGATCACCCCATTAAGAAAATCGTGACATAAACTGATGGGCGTCGGGCTCTGCTCCTGTTGCAATCCAGGGGTGACTTCTGACGCTAACACCGGGCACAGATGAACTGTGCAGTCCAGTGCTTAAATGCACAATTTTTTTATTGGAGTAACAAATTGCTTGAGTGTATCAAGAGGTAGTTGACAGATTGTCATTTGCGGACACAGAGGAATTTTGGGTTCGGGACCATTTTATGCTCTTTCTTCTTTGAGAGAGTTCCGAGCTTTAGTCCTCGAGTAGCAGTACAAGGACATCAGGCCTCTCTTCCTGCTGTGTGTAGATGGGCAGTATTGCTGGCACGACAGGGTGGTCGAAGGACTAATGAGTCCTTCAATGATGATTTCTTTGCCTGGCTATCGCGGCAGATCCCAGTTATCGAGGATTACCCTTATGCAGGGATTGATTTTTCGAGGGATCCTGAGATACCAGTACCTCTTGGTGAGGAGCGAGGAGAGATGGGTAAGTCTCTATCATTTTTTTTTGTGAAACATATGTAATTTTTATGTTGTTTTTGTTATATATATCATGTTTTTTGTTATACCAGAGTATTTGACGGATATGTGTTCCTTGTGTGCAGATGTGGGACTAGTGCAACCGACTGACTATGCGAGGACCATGCGTTGTCCTCGGCCAGGGGCCGCACCTGCCACCGCAGGGGGACCAACAGTAGCCGGAGATCTTCCAGCCGGGGAGGCTGAGAGGGTATTGAGACAAGTTGAGCGAAAATTTACTGCGCTCACTCGCACAGTCCCGATGGCAGAGATTGAGGACCTTCCACCATCTATGCAACCTCATGTAGTGGGGGCACCACGGACGTGGGTCCAGTTGTTTCGGCATTTAGCCAACGTTGTGGATCAGTATAACAGGGCCCACAGGCCCTGACCTTAGTTAGACATTTCACGTGCCACGAGCACTACTTGTATATATTTTTTGAGGGCATAAGCCCCGTGACTCGTTATTGGTCATATTTTTGAGGCGCTTGCGTCCATCTGTGTACTCTGGTTAATTTATGATATTATATATGGATTTTTATGTCTTTTGTGTCTTATGGATCATGTGTGCAAAAAATGTATTTACATGTTTGTGTGAATGTTATTTCATATGTGTGCAAGATGCCAATCTAAAATTTGATTAGCTAGAGTATCTGTAACTTGGTTTAATCTCCCAGGAACATGAAAATATGTAATATAATCAAAGTTTTGTTCTAAGAGACGTACCCTAAGGAATCGTCGGTGTAAAGTCGGATCATGAACCCGGTATACTCTGTTTAACTGAGACACAACCAGCTGAGCGTCGAGATAGACCCGGAGATGAGAGATACCAAATGACAAAGTGTCATGAAGCAACTCAATAACTGCACTATACTCAGCAACATTGTTTGTGGTGTCACCTAAGCATATACCTCCGGAAGATAATAACTGGCCTTGAGGTGTAAGGATTACCCAAGCTGCGGAGGCAAGCCTCTGAGTGTGCCGGCTAGCACCATCTGCATACCCAACGAACACCTCGAAATCACTTGACAGCTGCCATAGTGACAAAAGATAACATCAACAACACATCCATAACACTAAAATAAATTAGAAAGTAATAGAACAAAGACTATGCATATGTTACAAAAAGTTACCCACGATGACCTGCCTATGAGTAGTACTTCTTGGGGTAGAGCCCATTTCTAGGCTCCGCCAAAGCATTCCCTTCAAAGTCAACCAGATGATAAGCACCCTTTTTTAAAACCTCTTTTATGATGAAAGGTTCGAACCACATGGGTTTGAATTTTCCTGCCCTCAGGGGGTCCTTATCTTGGTCATAGACCAGGACAAGGTCGCCTTCAGAGAAAATCCGAGGACCAACGAACCTATCATACTGACACTTGATTTTGTGTTTGTGAGCCTCATTGGCGAAGGCCGCGTCACGACGTTGCTCATTGAGCTGCCCAATGTATACTAAATGTTCTTCAAGTGGAGAAGTGTCTGGCAATAATTGTACTGCCAACTTTAGGGATGGGATCTGACATTCAATAGGCAAGACTACTTCCAGCCCGTATACGAGTTGAAAAGGTGAGAAACTAGTTGCAGTCTTAACAAACGTTCGGTAGGCCCATAATGCCGAGTATAACATCAAATGCCAATTTGACTTGGCAGAGTTGATTGTTCATTGTAGGATGGTCTTAAGAGATTTGTTTACAGCTTCCACCTGGCCATTTGCTTGGGGGTAGTAGGGTGATGAACGTTCTTTCCGTAACCCAAGATTTGATGTTAACTCGGTCATCATCTAGTTCTGAAAGTGACTACCATGGTCAGTGACAATCTCCCTTGGGACGTCGAACCTTGCTATTATCTGATTGAATAAAAAGAGAGTTGCAGTGTCTCCATCATCTTTAAACGTTGGCATAGCTTCAACCCACTTTGTGAAGTAGTCTACAACTACGATGATATAGCGGTGCCTCCTTGCTGAAGGAGGGTTGCATGTAGTGTAATCAATCCCCCACTTGGTGAAGAGACCAACTGTGATGACAGGAAACATGGGAGCAGGATGTGCCCTCATCTTCCGAGAGAAGATTTGGCATGGGTGGCATTTATTGACCGATTCGATACAATCTTTGATAAGTTTCGGCCAAAAGTAACCTACTTGTAGAATCTTTTAGGTTGTTGCCAACCCAGACAAATGACTGCCACAGGCTCCAGTATGGCAATCGTTAAGCACAATAACTGCTTCTTCGTGAGTGAGACATCGACGTAGGATGCAGTATACACCTCTTCGATACAATGTATCATCGAGTATGAGATAATTCTTAGCCTGATGGCGTATGCATTGACGCTCATCATGAGAAGCAGAGGTGGGGCACTTCAAAGTCTAGAGATATATAAGTATATATCCATACCAGGGATCCAAAGAGGTGATAAAAAACATATCTCCTCTGATAGGCGACTCTTTGGGCACAAGATCACCTGACTCAACCGGAAGTTCCGAAAGAAGTTTTGCGAAGACCAGTGACTTTTTGGATTTCGCTGAAATGAAATCTAAGTCAAAATCTTAGAGGATGACTATCAATCTACTGATCTTTCTGCCTATTACCCGTCGTGTCAACATGTACTAAAATGGATTCACGATAACAATGACGGTGGTCTTGCGAAACATAACATAATGATGGAACTTTTGAACAAGATGGATTGTTGCCAACGCAATTTTTTCGATATGAGAATAATTGTGTTCCGGTTCTACGAGGCCTCGGCTCAGGTAATAGATAACATATTCTAAGAACAAGTCATCTTCCTAAACTAAGACCATGCCAATGGTTGACTCTGCTGCAGCTAGATATAATAAGAAATCCTTGTTATAGTTAGGTGGCCAGAGCAGAGGGGCAATTGTGAGTGCATATTTCAATGTGGCGAAAGAGCGTTGAGTGGCATTGTCCCAATAAAAATGAACGTCTTTCTTAAGTAAGCGCGTAAAGCCCTTGGTGATCTCGACATAGTTAGTGATGAAACGTCTTAAAAAATTCGTCTTGCCATGTAGACTCTGAAGTTGAAGGATTGTGCCTGGGGGGGGCAACTGTATTATTTCCTCAACCTTGAGAGGATCGACCATGATCCCTGTTGTTGACACTATGAAACATAACAAACGTCCTGATGTTATGCAAAAGCTGCACTTGTTTGGATTCAAGCGAATCCGTAAGTAACGAAAATGCTTAAAGATAAGTCAGAGGTGTGTGGGATGATCCATTCTCTTGCGAGATCGAGATGCTAAGTCATCTAAATAGGCCTCTACTATATGCTTGAGGTCATGGAAAGCAAAAGACATGGCCCGCTGAAAGGTTTCTCCAGTATTTTTGAGACCAAAAGGCATCTTACGATACGCGAATGTACCCCAAGGACAAATAAATGTCGTTTTGTGCTGGTCTTCGGGTTTGATTTGTATTTGATTATATCTCGAAAAACCGTCCATGAAAGAGAAGGCCTAGCAACTGACACATTCATCAGTGATCTGGTCGATGAATGGTGTGGGAAAATTATATTTTGGACAGGCCTTATTCAAATCACGGAAGTCCGTACATACACGAATCGTGCCTTGTTTTTTATGGCTGGCATGGGGTTTGACACCCATTGGGTCAAATGGATAGGATAGATAAAACCGACTTTTAGCAGTTTCTCAACCTCAACCTTAATGGCTGCTGCTTTCTTGGGGTTAACTAGATGAAGCTTCTGTTGGATAGGCTTGGCATCTGGATAAGTTGTGATTTCATGTTCAACTATTTTTGGATCAATGCCTGGCATTTCCTCGTAAGACCAGGCAAAAACATCGCATAATTATTTAAAAAGATCTGTGTAGATTTGAATCTCTCCCGGGGAGCAATCAGCTCCGATAAAAACATTCTCCACAATGCCAGGGTTTCGGGAGATATTGATCGGTAAGGTTTCAACGATAGTTTCTATATTACCCTCAGCACAAACCTTGTGTGTAGCCAAGGGATTAATAGGACAAGGCCTATCTCCCGTCATAGTCAAGGTGAATTATCCAGCTTCGATTATGCTTAACTATGGGAGGAAGTATGATTGTGATGAAGATCTTCCCAGGGTTTGTCCGGACTAGTCATTGCTTCAATTACAACTTCATCAGAGGGCAAGACTAAGTCTAATGAATCAGTGTCAGGGAGAGAACCCTGAGCCTAGATAGGCTCTAGAAGTGGATCGAACTCTTGTGCAGAAGTTGGATCAATATTGGTTGAAGCTTGTTGGACTAAATAGTACACCACTTCAGCTGCGAACAAGAGCATGGACATGCCCGGGTGCCCTGTGCCATCCATTGTGACCAATGGGGAAGGAAGTATCCATGGATCGTCGAAGTAAGTCGTGCGGAACGAAGAAACTTGAAAAATCTCAACCTTATGGTGATTGGATATAAACTTGATATCGCCTTGAGGGGGCGGGTAATCGAAGGTACCCATCAAATATGGGCACAAACCAACCCCTACGTTGACCACGCCTGGTTGAGTATTATCAATCATCGGGACCGTGGATGCCCCCAATGAAGGGTCAGGTCTAGAGAAAGACAATTGATCGATGGTCACAATCTGACCCTTGTGTAGAAACAACAAGACCCGAAAAACTGTAGCAACCACAGCTTGCATGGCATAAGTTCAACTCCTCCCTAACAAGAGGTTATAGTCGAGGGGCGCATCGACTACCTCTACCTCGACACACACGTTTTCCCTCCTAACTACACAGGAAAATAGGGAATGATACCATGTGGTCGAAATGAACGTCCGTCGAAAGCAGTGAGAAGAGTGGATGACGGAGACAAAACGAGCTGGCCAATGGCCTTCCAACATGCCAACGACATAACACATGTCGAGGCGCCCTCATCAACCACTGTGAAAAAAAAAAATTCGAGTAAAAGTTTTCATGGGATGAGCCACTACTATCTGAAATGCTACGTGGTATGGAATACGAGGTTTTAATTCCATTGTATCTAGCATGATGGTACCCAGATTACAAGTCTCGGTAGATCCTAGAGCGATTAACAAAGATTTCCTATGGGAAGGGTAGCGTTGGAGGACCTCCAAACCGAACATCACACAAGGGGTTTGAGATAAATATTCCACCACCGAATAGTTCTGGGCGGCCCTTGAGTTTGGGTTATGAGAAGCTTTTTTGAACACACCTTTTGGGATGTGTGTCATTGTTTCGCCCAAAGTCTTCTCAATCTGTAGAGGAAGAGATGGGAGTTCTTCTTCTTTGCCCTTCTTAGAAGTGTTTGGTTTACTATAGTCATGCGCTCTAGTCGATATAAAAGCATCACCCTTCACCATATATACATTCGCGGAGGTGGGGTTGGTCGAAGACGGAGAGGGTCTTTGGTTTCCCCCTTCCGTGCTTGCATAGGCTTGTGTTATATTTTGCCCATGTTGAAATGGATTGGTTAACATAGTAGGTTGTTGCTGCATCACAAACTTTTAGGCTTCTACAAGTCGAGGACATAGATGGGTCGGGTGGTCTTCCACACACAAGTTGGACAGATACCTCGCCTTTCGTTTCTCAGTATTGCCCCCGCCAGCATTATCGGTGGGTTTCTTATCCCCCTTACCCTTCTTTCATTGTTTTTTCTTTCCTTCAGGCTGCTGGGTGACCTTTGGATTATTCGATTGCACTGTGTGTACATCCGACGTTTTGGTAGGGGGAGAAGCCAAAGCAGTAGTTTGGCTGGCCGCTGTGTGTTGTATAGACAACTGCTGCAACTGCTTTGTCAGTTGCTCAATGGGCTTTACTTGTGCTGAACCAAAAATACCATTGGCATGTGGTCCAACTCTCTGTCTGGTTTTATCAAGTATTGAGCGTGGTACATTTGGAAAGATATTGTATAATAAACCAAACTAAGAATAAATGAGCTCAAGCTATTGGGATCTCATGATGGCGTCTTCTTCGGAAAACACTCCTGAAGTCGCGAGGTCCTTGGATAACTGTGGGACCAAAGACTTAAGGAACCACTCAAGCAGGAATGCTGGTGGGATTGGTACCTTAATTAAACTCTTCCAACGTCTCCATTCTCGGATGTGATCCGAGATATGGCCCCTTTTGTCTGTGAGAAATTGGCCAGCAATTCTGTGCCAACGTCGTATCTCACAGGTAATTGGAAATGGTTTAGGAAGGCCATTGCCAATTCACCGAAGGAAGAGTATCTTGAGCGGTCGAGCTCAATGTACCATTTCGCGACACTCCCAATGACAGTACGTTGAAACAATCACAACTATATGGAGTCATCTTTCAACGAGTTAGATGAGCACCAAAGGTGGAAGGTATTCACATGATTGCCTGGATCTTCGTTAGGATTAGCTTTGAACTTTGGTATGTCCGAAGGCAACTTCGTCGACATAGGAGGCCAACGCGGATCATGACAGATAGGGTCATTCAACAACCTTGTCAAATCTGGAAAATACAAGGTTTCCAGGAAAGGTAGTTTGGGTTGTTGGTGATAACCTGGGAAAAAGGGGCCTGGAGTTTGACTGGCACCAGGTTGCCAGGAAAAGTTCGGCTGTTGGCCTGGGTTCTGGTAAAAACCATGGCCATGACCAGCATATGGATTTTGTGTGTGAGGAGACATCATCAGATGATTTCCAAAATAGGACATAGATGGTTGGGCATTTATTACATTCAAAGGACTTTGGGAAGGGTTGCCCCATGTCGGTCTCGTGGGGATAGGCATAATACTTTGTCTGGGGTTCCATTGATTATGAAAAGAATTACCCCAGATTGACATTCCTGATGAGGGAATGGATCCCTGCCAAGAATTCCAAGGCCCTGATGCAGAAGAAGTTCCTGAATGTGCCTCCTGTGCAGAAATAGTACCCTATATAGGAATAGATTGTCCGAGACCAGGATTTCCCCCAGTCGGGAAAGCAGCCGATGAAAATGTTTTGTTACCAAACGCACCGAACAAAGAAAACGGTGTCAAACCTACCAACATATTATGCAAAGGTGGTCCTTGACTCCCCACTCCAAGTAAACTATGGTGTGTAGGTGGCTCGGCGGATTGCTGATGCGTGGCACCGAGCGAAGGGGACGAAGGAGGTATATGACCTCCCTCGTAAGGGAAAGTGTTAAAAGGAGCGAGAGTGCCCCCCACGTGTGCTTGCAGAGGAACGTTAGAGCTCCCTACCCCCAGACTTGAAGTCTGTGAAGTGGAGTGGGAAAGTACAGGACTTGTACCTGAACGAGGCATCCCGTATGAGAACGGAGGGCCTATCGCAATTGGTTGGAAAGGGGTTGTGGCCGCCGCCAGAGACAGGATCAACCCACTGTGAAATGTAGAGGCTGTCGAGAACACGGTGGCTCAGACCGGTGACAGTGGGTTAGGAGGTGGAAACTCTCCTGTGGTGGCAACCGTAGTGGGAATTGAAGAATTTCGAGAAGGAGTAACAACATTTGTTTCCATTGTTGTGTGCGACACTGTCTGGCACTCGTAAGGATGAACCGATACGATGGTGGGTGCCGAACGATTAGTGGTGGAGGTTTCAGGTGGACCAAAAGCTTGCACTCCAAAGTCTAAAACAGTTGATTCCTCCGGATGTTGGTCGGGCACAATTTCGTGTAACCCGATCGCTTTAAAAGACCCTTGTTGGTATAGCTTTCGCCTTAGTGGTGGCGGGGGTGGCTCCAGTGTAGCCGGTGATAGGCCCTGAAGCCTTCGTGACTAATGGAGCTCGTAATCCTCCACTGTGTGAGAATATCAAAGACACTCTAGGGCAGTCTAACCATTCAAAAACAACACGCACTAAAAAGTCCCTACAAGATAAGACAAGCAAACACTAAACTAATTAGAAGAAAAGTTACAACAACCAACACTAGAGCAATTTATCGGTGTAAGTGCAACTCGAATACGGAAGCACCCTCCAGGTATACTCTTTAAAACATGGCCCGATGTTTATCCTAGGTACCACGGTATACCCCCGCAGTCACCTGTGTATGTCCCTAAAAAGATAAGCAACTAGGTTGCCAACACACGAACAATCACCAGGCGGGTACAGTCGAAAGTCGGGTAGAACACAATGAGCAGGGTATCGAGCCCGAAACCTGTCAAGGGTATCGAAAGAAAATGGTCCGAAAGACAACTGAGGACCTCAAACGAATTTGAGACCCACGAAGCCCCGTGGCAAATGCAATCGACGAAATCCCAAAACAAGCCCTCTATATGTGTTCTCCACTACGATTGGTCTAGCTTTGGAGGGGTTATCTCCACTACCTTTCCGCACATGACCTCGTGTTTATCCCCTGTGTTAGAGGGGGGTCCTGGATAACTTTCACGATACTGGACTTTGACACTCCCTAACTCATACTCCAATGTTTGATTTTAATGGCCTTGAAGAGTTTCCTCTCCAACCTAGTCCAAGGCCCTAATCCTGAACTAGTTGGTTAACCCTACAAACATAAAAGTCTAATGAATTTTAGATTTGGCGTTAATTTTATGGCTTGTCTTATGTCAAAGTTTATGAAAGTGAAACTAGTGATATTTGAAAGACGAAAGTAAAAAAAATGAACAGAAAGTTGGAAACAAAAAACCTTCACTTAACGCAAATTTTCAACAACTTTTCAAATTAAAAAAAAAATAATTCTAAGATCTTTTGAACAACAAACTCAAAGCAAGATTTCACTCGACTACAAGCTACTTATGATCTAAGTAAACTGGCAAGAACTTATGAAAGCAAAGACTTTTCCTTGGTTACTAATGCAAAAAAAACACTTTTCAACCAAACAAAGTAATGAAAGTTTTTTTTTTTATTTGAATGCTTACAAAGCAAAAAGGAAAAATATCAACAAGTCAAAAACCAAGAAAAACTTCTAGCCTAATCGCAGATCACAAAGAATCACTTCAAGGAATCACACACTAGCAACTTAAAAAAGGACTCTCACACTTGTCTAAAAACCCTAAAGAAAATTTTGATGAAAACTTTAAAATGAAAAAATAAAGCTATGGCGGAGATCAAACCTAAGCTACTGACTGCTAGGACAGAGATTCAAAAACCTGAGAGGTATAACTCTTGTCAAGGGAAAGGATGACTACCTCACCCTCAACAAAAACTATCCTTCACAAGCACACTGCTGACAATTCAACAACAAGCGTGTGCACACGAGCTGTGTAGAGCCAGAGGGCGTGTACACGCGTGCTGGCCTTATACATGCCGAGTGTATCTCTAAAAACTCCTAAACAAATAAAAACAAACAATCCAAACCAGGAAGAGACCACTGATACAGAGAATGGGGATCTCTTGAAGGCTTAGACACTTTCTTTAACAGAAAAAAGAAAACAATGTAAGGAAAAATTCGTAGAAGAAACCAATCTGAGGTGAACCCTAAGCTATAAATTGCAAACAACCAAGACTAGAAAGAGTTCCAGAAAACCCCTGAGAATGACTGATTCTGACAGGGAAGAGGATGATTGCCTCAAAATTTTTCTGGAATCATACACGCTACTGTTACTTCTTCAGCTAACGTTTACATGCGAGTTGTAAGAAGGTAGGGCGCATGTACACACGTTCAGACCTTATGCAGGTCGCGTGTACCTCTGTGGGTCTCGAAAAAAAAATGCAGTCAAGCAAAGATACAGAGATAGATGGTATGGAAGACCAGAATCTTTGTTAGCTCAGAGTTTGTAGAAACTTCAAAAAACATGAAAGAAAACCAGTCTTTTAAAAATACCCAAAAATATTCCCAGGAACCCTAGAGACCTCCCTAGTATGGTCGCCAATTCTGTTGTGGTGGGAAATCCCCCTATGGACTAGCATTTAGGGTTATGTTATGCATGCAAATAAGATTGAAAGAATCCTACTTTCTATCATCGTCCCAGACCTATTCCCCATTTCTTTTAAGCAAATACATGGTTAAATGAACATACCTTGCTCCAGACGTTCGATGTTGATCCTTCTTCACGCTTGATCGGTTGTTAGCAACTATCCTCTCAATACTGACCTGCGTACAAAACAAGCAACAAACTTTATATGCGTTTGTTCTACAGATTAATGGGTTAGAGATTCAAACATATATTCACTAAACTATGAAGAACTCATATAGTGGGACGGGAAAAGCATTTCTTTATTATTAACTTTAATGAATCAACTTACAATGTCGAGACCGGCCACCGCTCCGTGAACCTGATCCTGGGATCCTCTTCAAATGTTCTCCAACTTCTTTGCTTTGCATCTCTCTTTGCACAAGGATGCCTAAAGGGTTGGGACAATGGGAATGTACAATTGGGTAGAGTTTCTTTACTATTATTCTCCTCTTCCAAATGGGACCCCTAACTCTTCTTTTATAGGCTAGAAGAAGCTATGTATTTAGACGAACCCTCGGCCATGCATGGCTGGGAGTTTCAGTTAACTCACCCAAAGCTGTGTGTTCCGTCGACAACTTTCCTTTTTTCGTGCTTTTGTAGGTCCACGCTGGTTGTTTTAGGTCAGCTAGTGTGTACACGCTTGCAGTAATGGAGTAGGGCGCTTGGGCCCTTATAAAATAGGTTTTTAAAGAGTTGTTCAACAATGTTTTGGCAAAGAAGGGATCTGAGATTCCCTGATGCCAGGTAAGCATGTATGGTGCAAATTAGGGTTATAACAGTCTCCTTCATTGACACTTTTCGACATGACTCCACATGAGGTATGTTCTGGTAAGAAGCCTTTGGTTTCACATCTCAAATTATTTGGTTGTGATGCATTTGTGCATGTTCCCAAGGAAAACAAGAGCAATTTGGACAAGAAGGTAGTCAAATGTATTTTCATTGGAGACAAAGAAGGAATGAAAGGATATAAGCTATGGGATCCTACATCAAGGAAAACAATGTATAGTCGAGATGTGGTTGTTAGAGAAGTCAGAAGAAAGTCTGAGTCTGAAGTGGTTCAAACAGAGAATAATCTAGAGAAGGTGAGGTTCGAACTAAGGAATGAAGAAGAAGATGATTCATATGAGTAGACCGAATCAGATGAAGATGTGGAACAACCAACCCCGGTCATTAGGAGGTCTTAATGAATAAGAAAACCAATCAAAAATTATAGTCTGCCCGACTTCCGTTCCACATTTGTGTTAATTTCTAGTGAAGAGGAGCCCAAGTTGGTCAGAGAGGCAGTCAACTTAATAGAGGGTAGATTCTGGAAGGATGCCATGGTCGAAGAAATGGAATCATTGCACAAGAATGAGATGCAGGATTTAGTTGAATTACTTAGTGGAAGAACTCATGTTCATAGCAAGTGGGTGTTCAAGAAGAAGATGAACGCAATAGGTCAAGTCGAGAAATTCAAAGTCCAATTGGTAGCTAAAGGTTATTTCCAAGTCGAAGGAGTCGACTTCAGTGATATTTTTCCCCTTGCTCCAAAATTCACTTCCATTAGAGTACTAATGTCTCTGGCTACAACATTTGATCTAGAAATAAAATAGGTGGATGTGAAGACAACCTTCCCACATGGGGACCTGGAAGAAGAAATCTACATGAAACAACCTGGAGGATTTATAGTAAAGGGCAAGAAATATTTAGTGTGCAAATTGAAAATATCCCTTTATTGTCTAAAGCAATCACTAAATATATGGTATCAAAAATTTGACACATACATCTTTAGTTTATGATTTGTGAGAAGCGAATATGATCACTTCATATATTCCAAAGAAGGTGGGTGTTTCATATAGGTAGCATTGTATGTCGACGACATGTTGCTGATCGAAAATAACATGGACTCAATAAAGGAGGTGAAGAATAATTATCCTTCAAGTTCGACCTGAGATATTTCAGTGCAACAAACTTCATTTTGGGAATGAATATCAAGAGAGACCGGGCAACTAGAAAGCTCTAATTGAATCATAAAAATTATATCGAAATAGTTTTGAAATGTTTCAACATGTAGGATTGCAAACTTGTAAAGGTGCCAATTCCTATGGGAGCAAGGATAATTGTTGGACAGTGTCCAAAGACACATGAATAAATAGAGGATATGGCATGTGTCCCCTATGCAAGTGTTGTTGGTAGTCTAATGTATGCAATGGTCTACACTCGACCAAACATTGCCAATGCAGTGGAAGTGTTGAGAAGATACACGTCGACACCTGGAAAGGAGAACTAGATAACTGTCAAGAGAGTATTCATGTATTTGTGTGGCACAAAAGACTATTCTATATGCTACCAAGGGAAACCTGGTGTTGATAGTGAATTAAATGTACATGGCTTTGTTGATGTCGACTAGGCTGGAGATATGGATCAACAAAGGTCGACTAATGGATATGTGTTCAAGATGTTTGGTGGAGAAATCAACTGGCTGAGTAAGCGACAATAAGTCAAAACCTTGTAAAAAATATAAGTTGAAAACATGGTAGCCATTCATGGAAGCAAAGAAGCAGTATGGTTGCAACGACCGTGTTCAGGGATCGGGTTTGAGCAGAGATCTATGAAGATAAGTTGTGAGAGTCAAAGCATAATATTTTTGTCAAAGAACACATCTTATCATTCCAAGACTAAGCATATTGATGTACAATACCATTTCGTTAGAGATATGGTGGAAAGAAACAAGGTGTTGTTAGAGAAAGTAAACACGTTGGAAAACATAGTAGACTCTTTGACCAAGTATGTGAGTTTTGTGAAGTTCTCTTTGTGATTTTCTCTTGGTATAGAGAGGCAATGGGAATTTTTGCATTGTGTCTATGAGTGAAAGTTTAGGAAACTCCTGGTTCAACAAAGAAGACAACAAGTGGGAGAATGTAGGGTTGTTATATTCTTTGCAGTGAAATTCAAGTCGAGATGGATCGATTAGCAGTGAAATTCAAAGGTCGAAGTGTTCGATTGAGAAAAGTTGAAGTCAAAGTAATCAACAACAAGATGAAGAGGTCAACCGAAAAGAGGTCGACAAGCAATCGTGTGGCAACCGAATGAAGACCAAAATGTAGGTTGACTGGTAATCCGACTTGGTAGTCGACTGTAATAGAATTCCTAGATTCATTGGATTTGTAGCCAATGATCTACATGGATTTGTAATCATTTTTGGGAACCTTTCTTTAGGTTACCTACTATAAATCCTATAAATAAGGTGTGTTGTAATGCTGTAAGATCTAATTGTAGAATCTCTAATCAAAAATAGTTCGAGGTTACTGGTCAATTAGATGTAAGTCAAATTGGCTATAGGGTTGTTCTTATGTAAAGCAAGAAGTTATGATGTCGATTGTGTCTTAGGCGTAGACCAAGGTTAGGCATGTAACCTTTTATTCTGAATGAATAATACAACAAGAGAGCAAGACACTCAAGGAATGTTGGTTTTCGCGTTTGGGTTTCCGAGGTAAAATCTCTGTGTACTATGTGTTTAATTTGTCATTTCCTTTTGATTTGCTTAAATATTTCTTCCTCTCTTCTGCTAGGTTTAGCGTGGAAGTATAATTTCCTAACACCTTTGACCTCCCTCCTATCTAACTCCATATTATCCTTTCTCAACCAATGAAAATAATATGAGGATGTAGAGGGCTTACAAGAGAGACTAGATACTACAAAGGGATCCCCTTGATCATGAGACCTCCCCTCTTTCCAGCCTTTTAAAACCCTCCTGGACGACATGATATTCACAAGAATAAATTGGACCTAATCCAAACTCAGTGACATGGATAGAGAGACATTACATAACCCATTTTAGATCCAATATGAGGGGATGTAGTGTTCTATAATAATCAAACAAAAGAGAATTGGAAGAAACATGATTTTGCATACCTTCACCAAGTCTAGCATGAATCGACACCTTGGTTGTATTAGTATCCAATTGTTTTTCCACCAATGGAGTACATTGTTGAGTCTAACCCAATACTTTTGGATTGACATGCCTTCTATGATAAATCTTGTTATTCGCTAGCTCCACCAAAAGTTAAGAAACCTTCTTATCCAACACCAAATGTTTCTTTACCCACTCTTTTCTACTTGGCTGCCACAAAGGCTTTATCACTAGAAAATATTTCCACAAATGGCCAAATTCCTGATACTTCACGCACCTGAAAGGAACTCACCAAAAATCCAAAGGTTTCACCAACACCTCATTCCCTCACTTGACCTCAAGCTTTTCTGGTAACCCATCCCTAATGTTCACCTCCACCAAGACTTTAGCAAACTTTTTGTCGACTAAGTCTAAGAAGCGGTCCTCGAGACCTGAGAACTTTCTAATATAATTACCAATGGAACTCAATGCCTCCTTGCAACAATACTCAAGTGGTAACCCTGCAATCAAAACCCACAAGTTTTGTTTGTTCATAGGTTCACACCGAGGGTCGAAGCTTGGCTTCCATCTATCTAATACCAGGCTCGAGGGTCCCCACAACCATGGAAGCTTTAGGATAGCATCAAAATCCACAGTGCTCCTAAACTAAAAATATATCCATCCTCTATGTAGAAGATGAGTGGCATGTATCCAATTAACGTCCACCACCTATGTCCATCCATTGTTTTAGTGTTACACCCTAGACCACCTTTCCTGTAAAACAACTAATCGATGATTTACAGGACAACTCCTCAACCTGATTCAGACCCACATCATAACCGAGCACCATAGTGAATCTCTTTGGCTTACATTGAATAGACTTATTTGAGTGTCCAATCCCTTGTCCCTCGCCTACGATTTTCATCTCTGTGGATACTAATTGGGATTGTGAATGCAAAAAAAGGCTCAACATGCATAAAGACAATCTCCACACTTTTCCATGTCGCATCCTCTGTAATATTGTTTGGAATAGTAGTAATTGTCTAGCATTGATCTTCTGCAAGATAAGGATGAGGAGATCCTACTATGTCCCTTCCATATTGTGTCTTAGGATGAGATGGAAAAGAGCTATTCTTGCCACTTGTAGCATTCACATCAGATCCCAAGATGCGTACCATCCCCACCTCATATTCCTTAAATGATCACACAGATTGTCATATTTTGAATAACTCCTCTTGAGTGCAAAATATGGTCGATGGGTTCATGAGGTCATCCTCACCATATTCCACCTTGTCCAACCCATCATCCATCATTTGAGTTCACTAGGAGAAAACTCCCTAAACTTCAAAAACCCTAGAAGTGCATCATTGAAAAACAAACCCCCAATGTTCACCGCAAACCCATCTACATTGTGCAGTATTAAACAAATATTTTCATACTCCTCCACTGTTGCTATCTATCATAATTGAGTGAGTTTAGCAAATATTTCCTTCTCATTCATGTCTTTAAATTTCTTTTAAAAACATTATTGAATAAATTCCAACCTATCAACAAGGTTTGGGTTTTGGAGTTCCACCATAGGAACCAATTGTAGGTTGATCCTTCGAAAAACAAGAATATCACTCTAATCTTGTCATCACCATTGTATTTTTGGTACATTTCATAATATCGTGCAACTTTATTTACCCATATTGTGTCATTTCTATTATCGTGTTTTTCAAGTGTGGACCATTTTTTTGGTTCACAAACCTAGTGGATTATCCCAAACTGGTTGGTGGGTTAAATAAAATGTTGTAACTTCAAATTCCTCCTCCCCCACTACAAGAAAATAATGTTTAGCATCCCATTTTGAGTTTCCAATGTTTTTCCAAGTCTTTATATAGTATAAAAAGATGCATTTGAGGGTGTCTCATTTGCATTCTTGTGGGTTGAATTTACATCCTTTTTATGACCCTCGTGTTATTGTGCATCACATTTATGTCTTTTTTGTGTCCATTTGCATTCGATAAGTGTTCCTTACATCCTATTTGTGTCCTCTACATCCTAAATTGTGTCCCAATAACCCTAGCATCTCAATTTGCATCCATTGGGTTGCCAAAAAGTGTCATGTGTCTTGTTCTAGTGTTGTGTGTCCCATTTCCAGTGTGGGATTTGAAATCGTGACCTATTACTAACTAATCTAGTGAATTACCAATAACCTTATACTATATTTGGTAAGTGGTAATTTAATTGTTAATGTTATTGTAATGTAAAGTAAACAGTTGAAATGACACATAGACTTCTTGTGTCTATACTTTTTTAGTATGAACTTTGATTAAGGCACATGATAACTCATTGAAGGGATCTTAATGAATTCTACAACATGGAAAGTATGAAATCACTTTCACTGCGATTTATATAAGGCCCAAACACAAATAAGTTACTAACATAATCAATGCATATAAGTGGAACACTTAGGAGATCCACATAAGTGATGCACCACAAACAATGAACATAAGTGATAAACCATAAGGAACACAGATAAATGGCCCCTTCATGTACCACAAATGATGCACTTAATATAATCACCATGATAAGTGATGCACGTAATATAAGCACAATGATAAGTGACGCACTTAAGAGATGCACCTTAAGCGAAGCACTTAAGTGGTGCACATGAGAGGTTCACCATAAGTGACACACATAAGTAATGCACTTAAGTGAGACATAATTGACATACAATAAGAAATACACCATAAGTGTCAAACACAAGTGATGCATATAAGGCTCAATGCACCATAGCTAATAACACATAAGCGATGCACTTAAGAGACCCACATAAGTGATGCACCCGAAGAAAAAAAATAAAGAGATGCACTTAAGCATTGACACATGTACATAAAGAAACGCACATAAGCGACCCACTCCCTCAACATAAGTGATGCCTTTAAACGATGGACTAGCCATATAAAGTGAAATAATTAAGTGGCAAACATAAGCAATGCACGTACACAATGGTAGCAATCTCTAGGAATAGACACGTAGAACTACTTATATTTATTCACCAAGCCCCGACTCTAACAAGAGGTCGATGCCTATATTTATGACAAAATGCAGTAAAAATTTAAAGACAAGAACATGAAGAGCATATAATTCCAAGAGTCACGTGCAACAAGTTGGAAAAGAGACAATCAATTTCTTGAGACCATAAGTCCTACATATAAAGTTAGATTTGGGCACACAACAACTTGTTGGAAAGATCTTGATGAGGAGAACAATTGAGATGTAAATAAGGATGCAACTAAGAACACTATGGAGACATTGGGACACAAATTAGGATGTACCAAGACATAAAATAAGATGTAGAGGGATGCTATAAACATCCCTGAGACATAAATGGGGACACAAAAGATGTATGGGAACACAAGAAACATATTTGAAACAAAAAAGGGGACACAAAAGGATGCAAAAGGGTACATGAAGGAATGAAAAAAGGGGCATATAAAAAGTGATGCATAAGAAGGTCATGCATCCCATATGTAATTTCTTTCCATGTGGATCACAAAAATAGTATGCTACAACCTTGTGTTGTAGTAGGTCTACTTGACTATTGTAGTAGGTCTACTTGACTATTATAGTAGCTTTGCTTAACTAAAGTAGGGAGTCTACTATTTTATGGATTATATTGAAAATGTTGACCTATTCCGTCATTATGGTTTTAACTTCTTACATTTGTTTGTTTACATAATAAACCTTTTTTTTTTTTAATTAAAAAGGGAGGATCCTGTTTATATTACTATTGCATGTATACAGAGTCTTGTTGCTATGCCAACTGTCCCGCCTACAAAAAGGAAACCGAGAAAGTTGGCCTTACGATGCCACATGTTTTCAAACAAACAAAAGTTTACCAGGCTGTCGTCCTGCCTGGAGGAAACTAGGACGCACAACCACAATGGATTCAGACCAGTCTCTAACATCCCATAGATAACATTGCTATGATCTACAATTCTAGTTTGAAACAAGAGAAAATTGCAAATTATAGACATTCACATGACCTTTTAACCAGTCGTCTCGTCAACGTCACCTTTCTTTCGCCATCCTGTTGGAATCGCATAGACTTGCGTGCACGTAGGGCGCTGTCAGCGTGGGGATGATCTAGAGTGTGCTGCGTACATCATGTCAAGGCGATGGACGATTTGAATGGCTCTGAAGATTTGGTCATCCACCATGCTTCACATTTCGAAGAGTAGCTCGAGATAGCCCGGATTGATGTGTGGAGGCTGGTCCTCCCATTCCTTTTGAACAGTGGAGAGGAGATTTGGCCCTTGAGCATGAGTCCCCTACGTTTTTGCATTTGCTCTGCTTAGTTGGCTTGCTGGTTGGCTATTCTGCTGAGTTGCTTCCCCTGGAGGTGCTCCGCTTGTTGGGTTAGCCTTCTCGTCAGCGCTACCTGACAATTCTTCCTTGACGTAGCAAATTGTGAAGTCCTCTGCCTGTTTGTCTTCCCTGCGACTGTGAGAGGTTCCTGGAGCTGGAAACTTGGTCTCGTTCCCAAAAACTATGTGGGGATTCCAATTGTCCGGGACGGTGAAAAGGAGATGTTATGGACAATCCTGGATGGGTTCATCTGGAGCAGTCTCCTCCACGTACGCCATGGGTGGCGTTCTAGGTCTCCCATGTTTCCTGGTTGTCCAAGCAGATGCTAGAGCCAACGCTCGTTCAAATTTCTTCTACCACTTCCTGCGAGAGTCATAGGCATACCATGTCGTGCCTTTGCGAGGTTGTCCTTGTGCTCTTGGCATGTGGAGGAGCCGAGCTATGGTCGAGATATTGACGGGAAGGTTGTTCCTGCTCCAACACTCCATAGGTCGAATTTGCAAATGCATTGCATAACCATCCAGGCAGCTGATAAGGGTGAGGGTGATTGTGATAGTTTCGACCATTAAGGCTAAGTGCTTAATGCTCTGGTGTTCCGTTCTCTTCACGTGCTTGAGAGGACTCGTCAGATGGTTATGTCTACGCGGGCGCCCTTCCATATTTAATGGCGAGGAGATGGGAGGCGGTGGCCATTATTTATGGTGGTGCCCAACCCGTTGCCACTTGTCCTACCTATACGACGTGGCACCCCATCCGGGGATAGTCAGCCTTGCTAAATATCTTACACATGGATTTCTTTATTTTTACGCTAACTTCTACCTTGTTTGACATTTTTTCTTTTTTATTCAAGTGTAAGTAAGTCTAACTCTCAAAAAATTCCACTTTTTTATTTACGAGAATTCCCCCCTACTCATTTAAATTCTTGGAACACTTGACGTGGATGGAATTATTAA
>ML783247.1:334369-353740 GCA_009831015.1 Picea engelmannii | reverse complement strand
CCTGGACCCCCCCCCCCATCGTTAAAGGTAGAAAGGTCAAGGGGGTCTGATATTAATTGTTGGTCGTTGATCTGAGCGCGGCTTGATCAATCGTTGAGATCTGTGCGCCCTTTACCACAAAGTGCCAAACTGTCAAATCCCGATCGAACTTAGGATAAAATGCATATTGTGGGTAGCACTAGCTCCCCTTTCTTGATTTTTTCCACCAAGGGGTAAAAAACACATCAATTTAACTCAAATAAAAGGCTTTCAATCAACCTTTTGTAAATTTTTATTGAAATAAAACATGCTAACCTAGTTCCTAATCTAATTACCTAACACATTAACCCAATTTAAACTGTTGGGTCAATAATTATTCTAACCTAAGATATTTGGCCAAGCTTAGACTGTTTGGAAAAACTTATTCACTAACCTATCTAATTTGGCCAATATTAGACTATTTGGCTAAATTTATTCACTATCCTATCAGCATAAATTTAAAGAGTTTGATCATGGTTAGACAATATGAATCAAACCAAATTTATTTCATGGGGTTTTATCTTTTATTCTTTTATTTTTTATACCCTCTTTTGATTTTTATTCTTTTCTTTTTCTTTTTCTTTTTGTAAATCATTTGAGAAAAATATTATTTACAATACAACACAACTAGAGTAAGAGATTCTAATCACCAGGTGATCCTATTAAATATAGGGTTATAACACTGGGAAAGGAATTGACATTGTCCTTATGCAAGAGGGTCAACCTTTGGCCTTTACCAAGAAACAACTGTTCGAGTGCAATTTGGGCAAATCAATCTATGAAAATGAAATGTTGGCTATTCTGCATGTCATGGATCTTTGGCGTCCTTATCTATTGGGGAAATGCTTCCAAATTAAGACAGATCATCAAAGCCTCAAGTATTTTTTGAAACAATGCCTTTCCTCCCCAGAGCAACAAAAATGGGTAACTAAGCTCTTTGGATATGATTATGAGATCATTTACAGGAAAGGAAAAGACAATGTGGTTGTTGATGCACTTTCCAGAAAATATGAAGATGAAGGGTCCCTTTTTTCTCTCTCTTTCATTGTACCATATTGGCTCCAAGTTGTTCGCCAGGAATGGCTACACGATCCCAAAAGCATGCATATGATACAACAATTGTAGTCCAATTATCCAGTTTCCCCAGGGTACTCTTGGCTCAATGATGAGCATCGATACAAAGGAAATTTGTATTTAAGTAAATAGTCAAAACTTAAATCCACGGTACTTTCTGAGCTTCATGCTACACCCACAGTTGGGCACTCCGGGTTTACCAAAACCTATGACAATGTCAAACGTTCCTTTTTTCTGGGATGGTATGAAACAAGACATTCGTAATTTTGTGTCTGAATGTGATGTGTGTCAATGCAACAAGGGAGAAATAGTTAAATCTCCTGGCACACTACAACCGCTTCTGATTCCACCTGCTATTTGGCAGGATATATCTATGGATTTAATTGATCATCTTTCCAAGTATGTTCATTTATGTGCTCTTCAACACCCATTTACAACATCCATTGTCATTCAACTTTTCATGGATAAGGTCTTCAAGCTTCATAGCATGCCGTATTCTATTGTCTTTGATCACGACCCAACTTTCACTAGCAATTTTTGGCAAGAACTGTTCAAGCTACAAGGCACCCAATTACATCTGAGAACAACTTATCATCCCCAGACTGATGGTCAAATTGAAATTGTCAACAAGTGTTTGGAAACATATTTGAGGTGTTTTTCATCCGAAAGGAAAAATCAGTGGGATCAATGGTTACCACTATTTGAATTATGGTACAACACTTCGTACCATACAACTATCTGCATGACTCCTTTTGAAGCACTTTATGGAAAAAAACCACCTTCAGTTCTCTCATATTTTCCAAGTGTCTCAAAGGTCGAGGCGTTTGACCAAATGCTTACAGTTCGAGAGGCTATTCTTCGTACCCTCAAAGAGAATTTTTTCATGGCCCAAAATCACATGAAACAACAAGCAGATCAAGGTCGCTCTGAACGTCAATTTGTAGAAGGAGATCATGTGTTTCTTCGACTACAACCCTACAAGAAAAATTCCATCAAGGCTGACCATTGTCAGAAATTGGTGCCCAAATTTTATGGTCCTTACATCATTCTCAAGCGTGTGGGACAGGTGGCCTATCAGTTAGCTTTACCCAATCATTCTAAGATCCATCCCTTTTTTCATGTTTCCTGCTTAAAGAAGGTGATTAGAACTAAGTGCCAAACTCAAACCAACCTTCCCGAGTTGGACAAAGAAGGCTCCATTTGGCTACAACCACAAGCAGTTTTGGACCAACATGAGTTTACGAACCATCAAGGAAGTGGTAGTCCAGTGGAAAGATACAACTCTAGTAGATGCCACTTGGGAACCAACTACCATTCTACAACAATTTCCCCATCCCAAGCCTTGAGGACAAGGTTGTTTTTAAGGGTGAGGACATGTTAGGGACCTAACCCCTCACGTAGGTAGAATAATATATTTACATGTAATAAAGGTCAACATTAATAAGGCCTAACACTAGGAAGAATAAGTCCAATGTAAGAAGACCTAATAGAAGCTTCTGCTTCTAGAAGGATCTTCCTCTAGATGGTTCTTTTGATAGAAATATTTAGTATAAATAGGAGTCGAGGGTATGATAAATTTTTTCTTGGATATTATTGTAATAGAGCTATACTTTGCTAGAGGTTGCCCCCATGAAGAGGAAAGTGAACATTTCTCTCAGTAATCAAAGTGCTCTTTTCTAGTATTATTCTAGTATCATTTTGGTACTATTGTGGTGTTGTTCTGATTATATTTTTGTTCATCTGCCCTTTTTAGCTATTTATTTATGTTTTGCATACTTTATTATATCTGGAATATTACAGGAAGACGAACATGGAAGCAACAAATCAAAGCCTAGGGAAGCTCAAAAGGATCATCACATGAAGGGATTCATGGGAAAACTGAATGAAGACTCTCTTGGGAGACGACGAAAGTTGCCAAGTCATGAAGATAGAGTTGTGCATGAAGGAGTCCATGCACACCGACACTCTCATATTGGCTCAATAGGATCTGTTCATGGATATCTGCTCCATCATCTGTGACATTTTTTAGAAGAACCACTTCACCAAGTATTCTCCAAAGAAGGAAAGGGAGGCTGGGACGAGTTGGGTAAGTTCAACCAAGGTTGGGTCAGGGCTAAAGCAAGACCTGCTCCCATCACATACTTTGGAAAGAACGAAGGAAATTTTTTTGTGTTCATCACCAAGTGCACTCATGGAGGAGGTGGACACTCGGTGCAAACCAAGTGAGATCGATGCAATGGAGAAGCAACAAACAAAGGATATGAACAATGCATAAGTGCTTTGTACGTTGACCCGCAGTGCACATGATTGTTAAGAAGAGACGAAGGAAAATCGGTTGGTCTAGTAGAAAGAAGCTCTACATGGAACAAACAAAGGGAAGCCTGAAATTTCAGTGGAACCAATTCAAGCTAAACACCCCTCAAATGAAGCATTGAAGGTGTACTGATGGATTTCATGAGAGATAGAGAAAGGAGTGGTGACGCTCCACAAAACATAGATAAGGTAGGTCTTCATTTTGTGGATGCAACGATATCATGATTGAAGGTTGTAACATTCATTGACACTGGCTCAAAACTCAATTTCATTGGAGAAGGGGATGCCTGGTCACTTCATTGTGAAACAAAGGTCGGAACAGGTCAGTACAAGGCATTCAACTTTGTAGTGAAGCCAGCGTCGGGGTTCATTCATTCGACACCTGTGAGAATAGGAGGATGTTTTGGAAACTTGGATTTGGTTGTTGTCACATTAGACAATCATGGAATGATCTTGGGCAAATAATTTTTCAAGGTTGCCCAAGCAGTCCCAATGATTTTTGAAAACCACTTGGTCTTTTTGGACGAAGCTGAAACATCAATTGTACCTATTATAAGAAAGAGAAATATTGGGAGGAGGCCAAGGATTTTAGCGATCAAAATGATAGAGAAGGTAAAGGAAGAAGAAAATCCTCCTCATGCGATGAAACAGTCAGAGAAGGATTCACACAAGCCTTTTTTGGGTAGCATAGGTGAGGCGAGACAAGGATGGGTAAACGTAGAAATTGTTGGGTTGTTATATTATTTGCACTAAAAGTTGAGTCAAGGTAGATTGAATGACAATGAAACTCGAAGGTCGAATTGTTCGACCAACAAAGTCAAAGTCGAAGTGATTGAAAACAATTCGAAGAGGCCAACTGACAAGAGGTCACCTGGCGATCGTGTGGCAATCGACTAAAGACCGAATGAAGGTTGACTGGTAATCCAAATGGAAGTTGACTGCAATAGAATCCCAAGATTCACGGGATTTGTAGCCAATGATCTGCGTGGATTTGCAACCACTTTTTTTGTGTGCCTTTATTTTTTGTTTTTCCTACTGTAAATCCTATAAATAAGGTGTGTTGTAATCCAATTATGTAGAGAAGATAAATATCTAATTAAGAATGTTATAGGTTGTTGATCATGTATATGTAAGCCGAATTGGCTACAGGTTGTCCTTGTATACAACAAGAGGGTATGATGTCGATTGTGTCTTAGGTATAGACCAAGGTTACACATGTAGCATTTTATTTTGAATGAATAACACAACAAGAGAGAAAGATGCTCAAGGAATGTTGGTTTTCCCGTTTCGGTTTCCAGGGTAAAATCTCTGTGTACTATGTGTTTGATTTATCATTTCCTATTTTTCTTAATTATTTCTTCCTCTCTTCTGTTAGGATTAGCATGGAAGTATAATTTTCCTAACACGTGGTATTAGAACATGGTTTAACAACCTTGGATCTGAGATAAACCCTAGGTCCAATAAGAGTCATAAGTCATAAATATTTAAATTTATGCTTAAAGAATGGTGAGTAGCTCAAGGATAGAGATTGAAAAATTTAATGGAAATTTTTTTGAGCTTTGTAAGCTTAAAATTGAATATCTACTTATAGATCGAGAACAATGGGCAACAATCTGTCTAGGTACCATTCCCGCAGGTATGTCGAAAGAAGAATGGGAGAAAATTGAGAGAAGGGCAAGGAGTACAATATGAATGTGTCTTGCAGATTCAGTGTTGTTGAATGTCTCAGGTGAAAATTCAATCAAGAAATCATGGGACAAGTTGGGAAGCTTGTACCATTGGAAATCCATGGTAAATAAGTTGTTCCTTAGAAATAAATTGTATATTTTGAGTATGAGTGAGGGTAGTTCGGTAACTGAGCATTTAAATGCATTTAATACCATAATAAGCCAATTATATTATGTGGATATCAGAATCATTGAGGAGGAGAATGTATTAGCCTATATGTTCTTTTCCAGATTCATGGGATAACATAGTTGTGGCTATAGGGAGTAATTCAACCACATTAGCGCTAGAAGACGTGGTTTCATATCTACTGTCAGAAGAAATGAGAAGGAAGAACATGGAAGGATTGACCAAAGATGCATTAGTGGTGAGAGGTCGATCGATTGATAGAGATAAATGCAAATTCTCCAGTAGAAAGTCTAAGTCGAAGGGTAGATCTAAATGCCTAGTTCAATCAACGAGATGATGTTGGAAATGCGGTAAAGTAGGGCATTATAATAGGGACTCTAAGTCAAAGGCAATGGAATCCAGTACATGATCCGATGAAAATTAGTCAACCGAGAGAAAGACTAATCTTGATAAGGGAGGGAATTTGTACCTAGCGTTGACTAATACACAGTCAGATCAAGATGTTTGGTTGATTGAATCAGGAGCATTCTATCATATGACATCACATAGAGAATGGTTCTATGAATATGAACAACGTTAAGGGGGGGATGTGTTCTTCGGAGATGACTTGACAACCAAAATTTTTAGACGAGGAAGAGTCTGATTGATGATAAATGATGGGAGGAGTATAACCCTTCCAGGTGTGTTACATATTCCAGGTTTGGAAAGAAACCTAATATCTACCAGTAAGATGAATGTTGTAGGTGTGTACACTCTATTTCAGAAGGATATGTGCAAAATGGTCAAAGGTGCGATGGTCTTAGTGAAAGGAGTTTGGATTGGTACCCTATAAAAGTTGTTAGGGAATGTCGACTCGACTAGATGGAACAAAATTGTTGTTCCTGAACTCGATTCGACTTCAACTCAAATCAACTCGACTCAGGATGCGTCAATTCAAAACGACTCGACAAGTCTTCATCAAGTCGACCCAACCATGCTATGGCATGATAGGATGTGACACATTGCAAAAAAATGACTTCGAGCTATGCATAACAAAGGTATGGTCAAAGATTTTCCTGAATGTAATTTAGAAGTCAATTTCTATGAACATTTCATATATGGAAAACAAAGTCGGGTAAGGTTCCCATATGGAACGACAAGGAAAAAGAGGATGCTAGAATGGTTCATAATGATGTGTTTGGCCCTGTTTCAGTTCCTTTACTTGGTGTATCCATGTATTATGTCCCCTTCATAGATGATTTTTCCAGGAAAACATGGATGTATTTCTTGAGGAAGAAATCAAAGGTTTTCACAAAATTCAAAGAGTTTAAGTCTCTTGTGGACAACCAGAGAGATAAGAATATTAAGGTGTTTAGAACTGACAACATTGGTGAATTCCTTGGAAAGGATTTTGAGTATTTCTGTAAGTAGTGTGGCATAGCACGCCGACATACCACACCATATTCCCATAACAAAATGAAGTTGCTGAAAGAATGAACATAACATTGATGGACAAGGCAAGGAGCACTCTCAGTGGTGCTGGGCTCGCATAAGAATTTTGGGCAGAAGAAGTCGACATTACAAATATCTGGTGAATATGTCTCCTTCGTCGATGTTTGTCTAATCGGCTCCACATGAGGTATGGTCTGGTAAGAAGCCTTTGGTTTCACATCTCAAAGTATTTGCCTATGATGCATTTGTGCATGTTCCAAAGGAAATGGGGAGCAAGGTGGAAAAGAAGGTAGTCAAATGTATTTTCATTGGATACAAAGAAGGAATGAAAGGATATAAGCTTTGGGATCCTGCATCAAGGAAAATAATGTACAATCAAGATCTGGTCTTTAGAGAAGTCGGAGGGAAGTTTGATCCTGAAGTGGTTCAAACATAGAATAATCTAGACAAGGTGAAGTTTGAACTGAGTAATGAAGAAGAAGATGATTCAGATGAGTCGACTGAATCAAATGAAGAGGTGGAATAATCAACCTAGATTGTAAGGAAGTTTGAACAAGTAAGAAAACCGATCAAAAAGTATAGTCTACCCAAATTCCGTTCCGCATTTGTGTTAACTTCCACTGACAATCAACCCAAGTTGGTTAGGGAGGCAATCGACTCAATAGAGGGTAAACTCTAGAAGAACGTCATGATCAAAGAAATGGAATCCTTGCACAAGAATGAGACATGGGAATTAGTCGAATTACATAGTGGAAGAAAGCTCGTCGATAGAAAGTGGGTATTCAAGAAGAAGATGAATGCAATAGTTCAAGTGGAGAAATTCAAAGCTTGATTGGTAGTGGGCCACCAAAGAGGGCGCCCATCCCCCTTCACATAGATGTTTCTATTGTAAATTTCCCTCGCTAGTCCAACTAAGCATGGATGTTCCTAATAAATAATTAGCATGATTTTTCCGTCAAGCAGTTAACTAAATAAAAAGTGAAAACAATGCTTGTCAGTCAGAAATAAAATAGCAAGTCTCTTGCTACTATTGTAAACAAAAATCACCCATTTTGATAAAAAGGGTGTCTTCTTGCTGAAATAAAAGGAATGGTCATTTACTTCTTACTTCCATTGGTTTCTCTATTTCATTCTCTACATATTTTGTATCGTGCAACATTTTATTCTTGTGTTCGAGTATATTATGTTGCTACATTTTCAACTTTGCATATAGAATTGCAGATCAATTGGTATTAGAGCTTGGATCTAAGCTAGCTTCTTCTCAGCCACGAAATTTAGAAGAGAGGCCATCCAACAATTTGTTTTTTCTAGAGCGAGACATCCTTCTCAGGACTTCCAGTACGTCCTCATCAACGCTTCCAACACGTTCATCTTTCACCATTCTCCACACACCCTCTTCAGGGTACTAGGTTCCTTATTTGTGCACTTAGGAGCTCAGTGATTCTCAAAACAACATCAAGTAATAGATTGACATCCGTGGTGAATGAAAATTATGCCACCACAAAGAGAGTCATCTACAGAGGATTCTACATCCACTGTCGTAGCTTTAATTCATGATTTAACGATGGCTCTCCAGGAGCTACTCCATATGCAACAATACAGAGCTCCAACACCCATGCAACTCGATACGCGCTTCTAATTATCGAATTTTGTTGGCCAAATGAATGGCGAGAATGTCGACTCTTGGCTTCACAGTCTTTCCACATACTTCCGTACATGTCCTGAGATGACAGAAGACATGAAGCTTCAAATTATCGGTCTGCAACTTGAGGGAATTGCACAAACATGGTGGGACACTCAACTAGAGCATTATTCCTGGGTCATGGATAGAGGCGATCCGGTTGAGACACATACACATACACCACACATTACGACATGGGATGGAATCTGAGAGAGTGCTTCTACCCACTGGGCTATCACCAGAACCTCCTCGCCAGATGGTTGCAGCTCTGACAACTTTCCAATCAATCCATCTAGGCATACATCAACATCTTTTGTAAATTGCGCATCTAATTGCACATCGGTGACCCAGAAGAGGTATTAGTTATCAAATTCAATTCTAGTTTATTAATGCATCTTCATCATGAAGTTGATTTATTTGAGAGTTCTTCCTTGGACAAGGTCTTTCTTCGAGCCTTGGCCATCGAGCGTAAAGTGGCTCTTCGAATCTGCTCACCCCAACCCATATACGACCCTTCTATTGATGGCCTTTCTTAGGTTAACCATACCACCACCTCCACACCTCGAATGATGCTCTGGTGTACCTTCCACAAGAATAACTCGCATGCTTCTACCGATTGTCGGGGACTTCAGAACCTTCGCCCCAACAAAAATATTTTTTTCAAAGGTCACTTAGTCCAATTCCCATGACCATCTTGAATTCATTTTTCTTGAAAATACTACATAAGTTGACCCATCTCTAATTTTGATGACTACTAGTGACCACAACATCTCTTATGTGCCCTTGTTTACCCACAATTCTCAAATTAAGCACGAATTGGCTACTCTCATCCTAGACAATGGAAGCTAAAAGAACCTCATTTCCCAAGACTTGGTCCAACACCTACAATTCCAAACTACTCCAAACCTCGAACCATATCAACTCGAATGGGTACAAAAGGAAGGCCCACACCTCACTGTCTCTTGGTGTTGCGCGATACCTTTTGATTGGCCCTTTTTGGGGTACTGTGGTGTGTGATGTTTCTCCTTTAGATTGTGATGACCTATTACTTGGAATCCCCTATCAACAAGCCCAAAACGTTGTTTATCATGCTAAACCCCATAGATGCCACCTTCAACATGAGGGATGCACCTATGTACTTACCTCCTCTACTCCTCGCTCCACATGATCTTTGACCATACAAGCGGCCATTAATCAAGTATCTTTGAACAAATATGTTTCCTTGTGTTTGGTTCGCCCCATTAAAATAGACCATCTGACTAACCAAGAACCTTAGGACATGGCTCCCCCGCTCCCATAAGTTACCAATGCCTTCCCCCAACCCATGAGACTGGCCCCGTCTTGCTCTATTGAGCGCACCATTGATCTCCTCCCGGAAGCCTCTTTTCCCAATGCCCCTTCATACCGTCTCGCTCCCCAAGAGGCTGATGTGATAGCATGCCAAACTAACCAACTTTTGAATTCATGACCTACTCCACCTTCATCTTTTCCTTGTGCATCTCCAACATTTTTGATGGAAAAACCGATTTCTATTCCAATAGTCTTCACCAATAGGTTATGTACTCCAACTCAAGTGCCAACATATTATAACACTTTGTCTGGAAGTTCCTCTTTGTCCAAACACATTATTGAGAAATCTTAAGGAAAACAAAGTTCTTACAAATGCAATATAGCAGGGAAAAATCATCTGTAGAGCCATCCCTTCTTATTTGGAGTAGTTAATAAAAAAGGGGGTATTGGACACATTTGTTGTTCTTCCAGGGATCTTGTATTTAAAGGAAGTGTTGAGGCAGATTATGCATCTTTGGCTAATCAGTACTGAGTGGATAAGTATATGGTCAAGATGCCCCTTAATCTCTCTCTTTCAAGGTTTGCACATAAACAAAAAGAACAACACTCAACTCAATGTCCTACCCACACTTTTTCTTAGTGCCATATTCAGGTAGCCATTTCATTACTAGCTACACCAGAGTGTGCAAAATAGAGGCCTCGTAAAATTCACACGACATTGTTCTTTGACCCAAAAGCTAATGTGTGGCTCTTGCGGGACAAGCATCGATTAAGAGGAAAACATCATTAGTTGCACCCACTCAGATATGATCTTGACACAGTTCAAGAAAACGTTGGAGAGAATGAAGTGCAAATTTCCTCATTTGCTGGCAGAAGCAGGGACACTTCTAGATCTAAACAAGGTGGAATTGGGCCACCAAAGAGGGTGCCCATCCCCCTTCACATAGTTATTTCTAGTGTAAATTTCCCTCGCCAGTCCAACTGAGCAGGATAGTTCCTAATAAATAATTAGGATGATTTTTTCGTCAGGAAGTTAACTCAATAAAAATTGAAAACAATGCTTATTAGTCAAAAATAAAGTAGCAAGTTTCTTGTTGTTGCTGTAAACAAAAATCACCCATTTTGATAAAAAGAGTGTCTTCTTGCTGAAATACAAGGAATGGTCATTTACTTCTTACTTCCATTGGTTTCTCATTTTCATTCTCTGCATATTTTGTACTGTGCATCATTTTATTCTTGTGTGTTAGTATATTATGTTGCTACATTTTCAACTTTGCATATAGAATTGTGCATCAGGTAGCGAAAGGATATTCCCAAGTCGAAGGAGTCGATTTCGGTGAGATTTTTTCCCTTGTTGCAAAATTAACTCCCATTAGAGTAATAATGCCTTTAGTTGCAATAATTAATTTGGAAATAGAACAGATGGATGTGAATACAACATTCCTACATGGGGACCTAGAAGAATAAATCTACCTGAAACAACCTGAAGGATTTATAGTAAAGGGAAAGAAATATTTCGTGTGCAGATTGAAAAGATCCCTTTATGGTCTAAAGCAATCACCAAGGATGTGGTATCAAAATTTCAACATATATATCCTTAGTTTGGGATTTGTGAGAAGCAAAGTTGATCACTACATATATTCCAAGGAAAGGTGCGCATTTCATATATGTAGCATTGTATGTCGACGATATGTTGTTGATTGGAAAGAACATGGACATAATAAAGGAGGTGAAGAAGCAATTATCCTCCAAGTTCGACATGAAGGATATTGGTGCAAAAAAATTCATCTTGGGAATGGATATCAAGAGAGATCAAGCAACTAGAAAGCTCTAGTTGAATCAAAATAAGTATATCGAAACAGTTTTGAAACATTTCAACATGCATGATTGCAAACCTATAAAGGTGCCAATTCATGTGGGAGCAAGGTTAACTGTTGAGCAATGTCCAAAGACACGGGAAGAAATAAAGGATATTGCACATGTCCCCTATGAAAGTGCAATTGTTAGTCTAATGTATGTGATTTTCTGCACTCGACCAAATATTTCCCATGTAGTGGGAGTATTGAACAGATACACATCGACACTTGGAAAGGAGCACTGGACAACTGTTAAGAGAGTATTCAAGTATTTGTTTGGCACAAAATACTATGTTATCTCCTACCAAGGGAAGCCTGGAATTTATAGTGAAGTAGATGTACATGGCTTTGTTGACGCTGACTGGGTTGAATATCTGGATTGATGAAGTTCAACCAGTGGATATGTGTTAAAAAATGTACGGTGGAGCAATCTGCTGGAAGAGTAAGTGACAGGCGGTCATAACCTTGTAAACAATAGAAGCTGAATACGTGGTAGCTAGTCATGCAAACAAAGAAGCAATATCGTTGCAACGTCTGTGTTCATGGATCTGGTTTGAGCAGAGAGATATGAAGATAAGTTCTGACAGTCAAAGCGCAATATTTTTGGTAAACAACCCAACTCATCATTCAAAGACTAAGCATATTGATGTACAATACCATTTCATTAGAGATATGGTGGAAAGCAAAAAGGTGTTGCTATAGAAATTAGACACATTTGAAAACATAAAAAACTCTTTGACCATGTCTGTGAGTGTTGTGAAGTTCTGTTGGTGCAGAGAGGCAATGGGCATTGTGCCCTGGGCATGTGAACGAAAGTTCAGGAAACTCCCAGTTTCAGCAAAGAAGACAACAAGTGGGAGAATGTTGGGTTGTTATATTCTTTGCAGTGAAAGTTGAAGGTTAAAGTGTTCGACCAACAAAGTCAAAGTTGAAGTGATCGACAAAAAATCGAAGAGGTTGACCGACAATAGGTCAACATGCGATCGTGTGGCAACCGACCGAAGACCGAATGAAGTTTGAATGGTAATTCGACTGTAACAAAATCTCAATATTTGCGGGATTTATAGCCAATGCTCTGAGTAGATTTGTAACCATTTTTTTGGGCGCCTTTCTTTAGGGTTTTACCTACTGTAAAGCGTATAAATAAGGTGTGTTTTAATAATATTATGTAGAGAAGATGGATCTTTAATCAAGAATCATTAGAGGTTGTTGGTCATGTAGGTGTAAACCGAATTGGCTACATGTTGTCCTTGTATAGATCAAGAGGGTATGATGTTGATTGTGTCTTAGGTGTAAACCAAGGTTAGGCATGTAACCTATTATTCTGAATGAATAAAACAATAAGAGAGCAAGACGCTCAAGGATTGTTGGTTTTCCCGTTTGGGTTTCCAAGGTAAAATCTTTGTGTACTGTGTGTTTTCTTTGTCATTTCCTTTTTTGCTTAAATATTTCTTCCTCTCTTCTGCTAGGTTTAGCGTGGAAGTATAATTTTCCTAACAGAAACTACAACAAGGGTCATTATTGGAAGGATGAGATGAAGGCAGGTTCAGAATACACAATAGGAGAACAAGGTGGTAGGAACCATTGCCACTCTTGTGGAGAAGAAAGAATCATGCATTCGACCAAAATCACCAGAAGATAAGGAGTGTTGCAGAAGACTGTCCAAATTCTTACTTGGAGCACTCAAACCAAGGAAAAGAGTTGAGCAGGGAGCCAAGGAAACCAAAAACTATGACTTGGAAGACGAAGTAGAAGAAGTAGGAAGAGAGGATCGAGATCCCGCAACAATCGTCAATTTTTGCAAGAAGGCCATGGGGATTTATGACTTTCAGTTGATAACAGACTGGTTCGAGAAATTGGGATGTTCACCAAAGGAAGTTAGATCGACCTTGAAATATCTGGGAAATGAGCATAAGTCAAACACAACATTTTCCTGTAGCCTTGGAGGCGGCTACCGAGCTTACACCGTGTACTAGACCCAAGAGGCATGGACACTTTTCCATGAAGAGGCAATGCAACCCTATGTTCCATGAAAATGGCACAAATGACGAAGAGATCAATAGGTTGAAGAGGACATGAAGACACAAGCACAGACAAAAAAGATTGGTTTGAACATGAAGAAAGACATTCTCATGAATTGGGCACAACGGTTGGACCAACTATCCAATCAGTCCAAGGCATGGGGGATATTAGTGTGCAGATATGTGAACAAATGGATTGAAGTATGGATGTGATAATATGTCATGGAGAGTCCCACTCCTAGACAAAGATCGCTTTGCATAACAAATGTAGTTGGTAATCACAACAGACGAAGTAATGTTGGGGTTGTCAGAACGTCAATGACTTGGAGTGGGGGAGGATGTAAGGCTTAGAGTGCCTATCCCAAACACGCCCCCCTCCATTATAAGTCGAGACAAATGAGTTGGGAAAGGCAGAGCACTCGGTTTGGTTCAAGGAAACAAATGCCTTCTTATAAGGCAAGGTTGGGGTTCCTTGGGTGTTCCATGCCAAGGAACAACCTCACCGAAGGTTGCTTGATGAATACAAAATACTAATATGGGCGCTCCACCGAAGTATTGGGTGCCCCACCAAAGAGAGGTCAGCCAAGATGTTGGTTGAGCTCTCCGAAAGGCAAGACACTGGTCCAACGAATGGAAGGAAGCTTGGGAAACCGACGTGCCAAGAAGAACAACCAAGGAAAGCGACCAAGAAGAGCGACCAAGGGGACGTGCGACAAACGCTAGCCAAACATGGTGGTTGGATGATCGGTCAAGGCAAGACTTGGGTGCCCAAAACATAAACAAAGAGTCGACCAGGTGACAAGGGGCACGCTTGAGTGAGTCAGATGACTCACCCAAGGGACGCACACACACTTAGACACAAGTTGGCCCCAAAATGAAAGTGGACAAACTCCCAAATGGATGCATCGACTCCAAGCAAGGGCGCGTGCCATCTTAGGATGGGCACCTATAAAGGTACAATGTAGAAGAGCATTTGAGTAAGCGGGGCAAGTTGTGGGAGAGAAAGTGATTTGAAATTTTCCTGAGTGTTGGGGATTGCTGATTGCTCTAATCTAAGGCAAAGGCAACAATATTTTCAGTGATGAAGTAGGGCAGAGAGAGCTTTCGTTCTGACTTTTGACTTAGGAACTAAAGGAAGGGCACATAGATTGACTCACCGAAGAAGAGTCGTGGTGTTTTCATAATAGGTTTCTTTGTGTAAACTGAGCAGAAACACCCCTTTGTAAACTTTCTTTGTGTGGCACGAGTTGAGCTCGACACACTATTGTTTTTCATTAAAATTTGAGTGTTAGGCCAGTTTGGCCGCCCACTTGAACATTTAATTTTACTGTGTATGAATGCTCTCTTTACTTGTTGGATTGTTCTAAGTAATAAGATGCACACATAACTTTAAGCAATAAATGAAACGAAGCGAAGGCGTAGTCTAGACCAAGTAGACTGGTGTGGCTTCATCGTCGAGTCGAAAAGTGTCGATGCGACAGAGCGCTGGGAACGTTAGGTGATTCCACCATCTAATCGAGGGTTCCCCAGTGTCCCGACAATACCCTTATTAGGAGAAAATAATGGATAGGTAGTTTTCTAACTCGTAAAATTTATGGGTTGAAAATTACTCAACGTCAATGTTAACGTTTTCCTCTCCACAACCACACGTAAAAAAATATTGAAAATAGGTAAAAAAAATTCAAATTGAACATAAAATTTTAACACTACTTAAGACATTTATAATATGGATTTAACATTCATACATAATATGAATTTGTGTTGGACAACATTTATAAAACCTTGAAATATACACCATATATACCAAATCCTAGCTTCTCTCACCTCAAAATCTATGCCTTTATTGCAACACTTTTATTGGCATTTGTGAAATCATAATGAAAACCTCACGAGTTTGTGTAAAAACAAAATAGCCCTTAAATATGTATCATATACCACTTGAAACTGTGTGTATATATATATATTCAATGGAATATGCATCCCAAGAAATTCTCCAGGTACTTCCCTTCATTTTGAGAATGGTACGAGAGGTAAATTGGTTGGTTGAGTTTTTGGCAACCTAACTTGGCGTGGATATCGAGTGAGGCCCAACAATCTCTACAATATATATGCCCGAAGACTTGACCCTGTAACCTCTTGCTTGTAAACCACAACTCTCAACCACTTGAAATAACCCAACTATATATATATATATATATATATATATATATATATATATATATAAAGTTTATTAAGAGAAAGAAATAAAAAAATCAAATATTAAAAACACATATATGAGGTATTTTTCTAAAAATTTATGGATTAACAATTTTACTCCACATAAATATTAATATTTTTCTCTCCCTAACTACATAAAAAAATGTTAATAAATAAAATACATTACTTAAAATTTATATATATAATATAGATTTATGTTGAATAAAATATATAAATATATATAAAAACAAAATAATCTTTAAACATTATCACTTTGATACCACCCGAAAGGAATCCACTATATATGTTAAATTAAACATTATCACTTTGATACCACTAAAAAAGAATAAGTATTAATATATACATAAAGATATAAAATTATATTTATCAAATGATTGGTGTTGATCGATATAAGAAGTATAACTCTTTATTTATAGATTAACGATGAAGACTTTATACTAGCCATGATGACTTTATTTATTGCTTAATAATAAATATATAGTAGACTAGCCATGATGACTTTATTTAATGCTTAATACTCTTCGTATTTGTTTTACTTTATATTAGTAAAAGACAATATTTCATTTGCCTATTCTAGACTAGACACTTAGTTAATGTCATTACAAACCAGGAAGGGCCTTAAGTAAGTCATTGCCCATTTATTAAAAAAAAGGGTTATTCATTTCTACATTATTGAATGCATAAATATAAGCCAATCAAATGACCACCTTAAACAAAGTCCAAATCAATTACTATGTAAAGGTGAAGTTGTTAATTAAATACGACATTTGAAGAGATAACTCATCTACACCACTCCTCCCTTCCTTATGTATATGAGAGGTTAGTTTATCGTTCATTCCCCACCTAGATCCTTTCAAATCCTTAAATATAATAGATTGACATGAAGGCATCCCCTTTTTGGGGTCCATGGTTGAAAAAATACTTTCACTTGTCACCATATTTAAGAAACAATCATGCGTGGTTTTTTCAAAAAGAAGGCGTGGTTTTTTCAAAAAGAAGGCTTTATGTAAGGATTATTCAATGCTAACCTTGGATTCCAAGATTTCTTTAATCCAACATTTATGTTTTTTTTTTAAAAGAAGGCTTTATGTAAGGATTATTCAATGCTAATTTTGGATTTCAAGATTTCTTTAATCCAACATTTAGTTATTGATATGGGAAGAATCCTACCTACAAAATAGTAAATAAATATTTTTATATTTAAAAAGTGGAATGTGTGAGAAACCATTTTATAAAATTATCTATATATAATAAGTTATTAATTTATGATTCATATTTCATTAGTGTTAGTTGTAATTGGATATTATATCACGTTTTTAATAGTCCACTTAACACTTATTGCACTGGGTGATGTTTACAAGACTGAAGAAGTGGGATTGAGACTATATAAATGAATCACATAGCATCAATCATCACCTTCCGTGATTGCACATGGTAACTGAGATTTCTCAAGATGTCACACATCCCAAGAATCATTTGTCTCAAGCATGTTTAACTATGTAGTTTTCCCCACAATCAAACCCACTTAGATTACTATCGTATTTGCAAAACTTTAGCAGGTATTGTGTGTTATGAACTAATCAATGAGAGCTCCACTAGCATAATTTTTTTGAGAGGTTTTAGAATCACCTTTAGTTAAACCTTAACGTCAAACTTCTAAAACATATTAAGTAAAACTATTATACTTGTTCTTATATACAAAAGAAGAGTTACCTTCCCAACTCCACTAAAAATCTAATTAACAAATCTTAAATTAATAACAAAAACCAACAAATAACAAAATACTATAAAATAAAATCCTTATACATTTAAACCAAAATCTAAAACGACTCATTTATAAACATATTTATTTAATAACATCATAAAGGATGCAATTAACATCCCCATATTGAGTATTATATTTACTTAACCTCTCTTACTTATGCAAGTACGACAAAGGCATGCAAACTATTTACTAAATCTAACATTCCATCATCAAACAAATTAAATATTTAAAACCATTTTTTAGGTAATATATAATCATATAATTTAAAATAAACCAGCGTAAATCCATCTTAACTCTGGATCTATCAAGCATCGAAAGGGATTGAATCTCTTGAGGTGCAAACCTTTAAACTTTCCTCAAGTTTTTCACTCAAAAATAGATTTGCACCTTGAGAAATTTGATCCCTCTCGATGCTTGATAGATCCAGAGTTAAGATGGATCTAGGCTGTTTGTTATTCATTCAAAGTGTGTATATATATATATATATATATATATAATGGAGCCGACTTAAATTTTTATTATTTTTTAATGTAACATTATGTTACGTGAACATCTCTCCCATACTAGATTGTAGAGCGCAATTATATGTTGAGTATATAAATTAATATGTTATATGATTATATGTCGAGAATATAAGTGAATATTCATGATTCACAAGCGTTGCTATGCTAAATTAATTTGTGATTGTTTAAAAATGTTGTAGTAAATAGTTTTTTAAAGAATTGATCTCAAATTTCCATTCATGAACGCAAATACAAATTCTTAGTGACTTTTAAACTTAAATAATGGTTCATTGCAACAATTATTTGCAAAGATTAACAATACTTGATCTTTATACTAAATATTGCATTCCTTGCGTTATATTAGCTCTCACAAACTATGCATTTTATTGATTATCAATAATTTACCCTCGACTTTAATCTGTGTAATACTTTAGTTCCAACATGTACTGAATAATGTTTGCAGCCATGCATGAGATTCATTATAGTTTCTTCAACTTAAAGAAGTCACAACCAAGCTTTGTCGAAATTAAACTTGTGACCCTCACATAACTGGGGTCCTCCAGTGTGCAAATGCTAGCAATACCCACCCTCATGTCTTTAATTCTAAAATCTATCATGGATATATCAATTATCCAGAACCCTAAATCATGTCTATTGTATCAATAACAGATCCATTGATACCAATTGGTCTATCGGTCCTTAAGAATGTAAGAGATTACTTTGATTTCTTTAAAATTGTATTTCTATGCTAAAAATGCATTGAGAGAAGAGTTCCGAGATCACCATATTTTTGATGACTTAGGAGGCTAGGAAGATCTATATTGCGCCAAATATTTTTAAACTGGGATATAATTTGGGTATAGGTAGGGAAATCTAAGAGGAAGTGTTTTTCATCTTCAACCCTCTCAGTGTCACTACAATATCCCCCAATAAGAATATGCTAGATTTGTTGTCCAATGTAGTTATGGTTATACTCTTTTTCCAAATACATGTGTTATTAAGTTGATTGAGGACTTTATACAAACATTTTGCACATAATCCATAGATAAACATTTTGACAAACATGTTGCATTCAATCTAAATACACCGGAAAATAGAAGAGATAATATGACACTTTATTAATAATGGAATCTTGATCACACAATACAATGTCTAGGGTTGTTGTAGCAACTATGACAAATCAACAAACATACAAAACTAAAAACCAAATACTGATGTAGTGCCCTCATCTCCTCTAGAAGATAGTTCCTTCCCCAATCTGCAGAAGGGTTAAATCCAAACCTCCAAACCCTCTCCAAGATGATGCCAAACCATAAGATGAAGCTCAAGTGAAGATCTTGGATGGATC
>ML783247.1:287354-306271 GCA_009831015.1 Picea engelmannii | reverse complement strand
TAAATGAATCATTAACCATCATGACTAACTCATTAATAATAATCAATTAGAAATGTTATTTTAAGACATAAATATAGTTTAGCTAATCTTTTAGGATTATATTATTAAATTAATTATACTTAATAATCAAGGGTCGTTACACAGAGAGGGTGGAGAGCAAGGAAAGAATGGCAATCTCTGAAAAGTGGTCGGACGAGATTCAAAAAAGGGTTACGGGGATAGTCAGGACAACCGAGTGTTGCATGATGAAATTTCATGTTTCAGAATTTTTGAGTGCAAAATGTGTAAAACGGAAGAGATCATGATGGGGTAGTTGAGTGACCGGTTTGTATATTTGTGGAATTCTGCCAAAGTGGCTAAGTATGGAACATGGAAATTGCTAATTGAATATGTGGCAATAAGATCTTATATATAATTTCCAACTGCTAATTGCAAAGGGGCGCGGATATAGGAAACAACGACTACGAACTGAATATTTCTTCAACTCGCCAAACCGACGATTCACCAAAGAAATTTGAACAAATGGAGAAGTATGGAAAGCGGACATACGGGCTTCAAAATGGGGTGACAATAGTTCCACTAAATATGCGAGGACTCGACGGTTAAATTGTATTTCTCAAAAGTTTTCAGTGCAAAAATGTGCAGCACAGAAAAGAGCATGATAGGTGGACCGTAATATGGAAAAGCGTATGATCTAAGAACGGTTGCAATTTTTAATATCTGTCAATTTGTATATACCGGAGCTCCTAATGATGTTTGGAGGTCACAAAAAAGTAGAATTGCAATGTTGACTTGACCAACGCGCAAGTCCACTTGTCAATTTGTATATGGCAGAACTTTGGGTGCCAGTTGTGGGACAGGGAACAATAGATGGTCAATTTAAAGAAAGGGGAAGCAGTCGTTGGAAACGCAAACGCGTGAATCCGCGAAGCTGCGGAGCAACTCATTGTCGGGAAAAAAACGATTAAGTAACTAGGAAGAGAAACTAGAGGGAATAAAAGAGTGGAAAAATAGAGAGGCGGAAGGCAGTTTTCGTAAGCGCGAATTGGTTTCAAAGAAGCGCCATCGTTGCAAAACCATGATCTACTAATTGTCAACAAATGCGTTGTTGAAGATTACATTTTATTGCAACGTATGCCTGCAGCTATGTTCTTGATACATTATTCCATGACTGTAACATATCAACTTAACCACTAAATTTCCTTTTCTACTAATTTCCAACAAATGCTTTGTGGAAGATTAGATTTTATTGGAACGTGTGCGTGTAACTGTGTTCTTGATACATTATACCATCAATACAACATATTAAATAAAGTATTAAACTTATTGCATTATGGGTTGTTAGCATTAAAACTTAATAATTGCATGGTCTAGAAACAAGAATAACGATTTTGCTGCAACATTGTACATTGGTATTAGTAAACACAAGATCGAAGAAGTACGAGAGCACTGAACCATGAAAATTAGAACATGTGTTAAACCCATAAAAGAGGCAGCAACGAAGAGTGCAAGGCAATTTTTTTTAATAGTAAATCCATTTAAAATAAAAAATAAGAAAAACATCGAGTACTGTACATCTATGCTTAGAAATTGGACCCATTTATTCGAGCCAAAACATTGAAGGTATCTGCGACAAACACAGGCACAGGTTCTGCAGTATGCAAGATCCTTAGAGTTTTCTCGTCGATGAATCATCCTCTATTGAAATTGATATTTTTCAGAAGCTTTTCCTCAGGAAGAAGATGAAAATGGTTGCAGGGCAAGTGGAATAAACCTTAGCCGAAACCACCTCTGCATAGTCCAAAAAAATTCAATAGCACAACTTGCACGTGTAATTGCAGAGGCCCAAATTAGTCCATTCTGGGAAGAAGGAGATGACTAGTAGGAAAATGCGTGGCAGGAGCGAGAGTTTTGGACCTGATGCCCGAAAATGTTAAACAATATTTTTTTGGCTTGAAATATATTTCTGGGAGCATCAACATATCATTTCTTTACATTGAAACTCTTCCACCCAGAACAAACTAATTTGGAACTCTGGAATTCCTACTTTCGCGGTGCAAAGTGTTTGTTGCGTTCACCGTCAGTTTCTTTTTCTGAAACTCCTTTTGGTGTTGTCATGACTGCGATCACCGAGACGGGAAGGTCCATTCGTTATGGCTTATTTCAATTTGGGCGTAAGGGTGGGAAGATTCTCTGCATTTCCATCATCCATTGTCATATCAGATCATCTTCTTTCGGCTCGAAATTCATGGCATCAACTTCTGCGATAGCAATGACTGCAACTGGGCAGGTTCTTTGACCAACCAGGGTTGCGATGGAATTTTTTGGCTTGAAATATCTCTCTTGGTGTACCAAGGGACCATCTGTTTTTTTTCTCCTGGGTGGAGGGATATGAATAGTAAGAATATGCCCTAGAATAGTGGAACCTCTGGCCATTATGCCCCAATGTGTTTATTGTGTGTAGAGAGAACTGCTGCCAGAAGTTATTTAAAATTTCCGTTTGGTTGAGACGATGTTTGAAATGAAAATCGGGGAGGGATAATATAAGCCTCCACAAATCATGGTTTAATGCGTATCAATGGGATATCTCCTCGATCCTTTCACTGATCAATGACAATTTCCAAGGTTCATGCAGAATGAGCTGTGACCATCACAACTCACTAATTGGACAATTAGAAAAAAGTGCGAACGTGGCGATGACGACAAAAAGAGATTAAGAATCAGAAATTTCTTAAAATCACCAACCCGTTGGCGCACAAAAAAAAAATATTGCGTGGCCTTTGAAATGAATACTTGGAAAGGATAACATGCTTGTGGAAAAATCTTAGTTTAATTCGTACTAATGACAAATCTTCTTCGGACTTCCGGACATTAATGAAAGTTTTAACGATTGTTGTAGGATGGCTACTAACATTAAAGATTAATTATTGCATATTTGGAAACAAGTATGAAGGCAACAACAATGGTGAAACCGATTCCAAGAAATACCAAAGTATGAAAAGCTATCGAGCGAAGATATACCCAGGGCACGTGAAGGGCCGATGGTTCTCGGCCCGAGGGGCTGAAAATTGAGCCTCTATTGTTCTGTGTCCTACAAATAGCACCTACACTTCTGTGATATACAAATTGACAGGCGGACTTGCAGGTTGGTTGGTTCAACATTGCATTTTTTTTGTCCTTAGTGATTCCGTATTAATTCCATAATTAGCCACTTTTTTGGATCGGGGGTTCTCGGGCTGGCGGGCAAAAAATTGGGCATCTATTATTCCACGCTCTACAAATAGCACTGACAAATCTGCGATATACAAATTCAGAACCTGACTTGCGCTAAATTATTACTGTTAAATATTTATATTGCAGAATTTAATTATACGAGAAAGTTTGCACAATCTGGTCGGTTGAGTGATATAAAAGTATTTCCACAAACGGGCAATATAAAAAAGAGTCATTCCATACTTAGGCACTTTTTTGATCGCGGGTTGGTGGCCTCGCCAGCTGAAAAAAAGAGTCTCTATTGTTTCATGTCCTACAAATAGCACCTAGATTTTCACGGTATACAAATTGACAGGAGGACCTATGGGTTGCTTCGCTGAACATTGCATTTGATCGCGGGTTCGCGGCCTGGCAGGCTGAAAATTAAGTATCTATTGTTCCGTGTCCTACAAATAGCACCTACAGTTCTAAAATATACAAATTCACACGCGGACTTGTGGACAGTTTCTATATAAAGCATAGAATGAGATTTTATACAACATATGCGGATCCCTCATTCCATACTTAGGCAGTTTTTGGATCGCGGGCTCGCGGGGTGAAAAGAGTCTCTATTGTTCTGTCTCCTACAAATAGCACCCAGACTTCCGCGATATACAAATTGATAGTGTTCTAGAACATATGTGAATCCCTCATTCTATACTTGGGCACTTTTTGGATCGCGGGTTCGCGACCTGGCAGGTTGAAAATTAAGTATCTATTGTTCTGTGTCCTACAAATAGCACCTAGAATTCCGCGATATACAAATTCACATGCGGACTTGTGGACATAGTCTATATAAAGTATGGAATGAGATTTTATACAACATATGTGGATCCCTCATTCCATACTTAGGCATTTTTTGGATCGTGGGCTTGCGGCCTGGTGGGCCGAAAATAAAGTCTTTATTGTTCCGTCTCCTACAAATAGCACCCAAACTTCCACGATATACAAATTGATAGTGTTTTAGAACATATAAGGATCCCTCATTCCATACTTGAGCACTTTTTTGATCGCGGGTTCGGGACCTGGTGGGATGAAAATAAAGTATCTATTGTTTCGTGTCCTACAAATAACACCTAGACTTCCGAGATATACAAATTGACATGCGTACTTTTGGACATAGTCTCTATATAAAGTATGGAATGAGATTTTATACAGCATATGTGGATCCCTCATTCCATACTTAGGCAGTTTTTGGATCGCAGGTTTGCGGGTTGGCACACCGAAAATAGAGTCTCTATTGTTTCGTCTCCTACAAATAGCACCCAGACTTCCACGATATACGAATTGATAGGTGGACTCGCGCTGGTTGGATGAACATTACACTTTTGTTGTCACGTAGCGATCTCATATGAATGTCAAATTTAGCATTTTATTTATCGGGGGTTGGCGAGCTGGAAATTGGGCGTCTATTGTTCCGCGCTTTACAAAATCATTTTTCTAGAACATATGCGGATCCCTCATTCCATACTTCGACACTTTTTGGATTGCGGGTTCGCGACCTGGCAGGCTGAAAATTAAGTATCTATTGTTCCGTGTCCCACAAATAACACCTAGACTTCCGCGATATACAAATTGACATGCTGACTTATGGACATAGTCTCTAAATAAAATATGGAATGAGATTTTATATAGTATATGAGGAGTTCCTATATGAATTTCATATTTAGCGATTTTTTTGATTGGGAGCTCTGGGGCTGGCGGGCTGAAAATTGGGCCTCTATTGTTCCACGCTATACAAAAACATTGTTCTAGAACATATGCAGATCCCTCATTCCATACTTGGGCACCTTTTGGATCGCGGGTTCACGATCTGGCAGGCTGAAAATTAAGTATCTATTGTTCCATGTCCTACAAATAGCACCTAGACTTCCGCGATATAAAAGTTGACACACAGAATTGTGGACATTGTCTCTATATAAACTATGGAATGAGATTTTATACAACATATGCAGATCCCCCATTCCATACCTAGGTAGTTTTTGGTTCGCGACCTAGCGGGTCGAAAATAGAGTCTCTATTGTTCCATCTCCTACAAATAGCATCCAGACTTCTGCGATATACAAGTGGATAGGTGGACTCGGGTTGGTTGGCTAAACATTGCAGTTTTATTGTCCCATAGTGATCCCGTATGAATTTCATATCTAGCGATTTTTTTTTATTGGGTCTGTGGGGCTCGCGGGCTGAAAATTGGGCCTCTATTTTTCCACGCTGTACAAACACCAAGCACATCTCCGTGATTTACAAATTGACAAATGGACCTGTGGGCTGCATGGCTCAACATTGCAGTTTTCATTGTTCCTTGTCCTCTGAATAGCCCTCGGAGTTCCACGATATACATATTGACAGATGGACTTGAGGGATGGCGGGTAAACATGTACTTTTAGAAAGTATGGACAAGAGATTTTATGGAGCATATGCGGATCCCTTGTTCCATACTTGGGCACTTTTTGGATCGCGGGATAAAATTTGAACCTCTTTTGTTCGATGTCCTGCAAATATCACTTCGACTTCCGTGATATACAAATTAACAGGTGGACTTGCGGATTCCATGTCTGGTGGGTTTACGATTGCAATTGTTTAGCAATGCTCATCCTATCTAACTTCAGCTAAAAGCATTATTTTCAGATACTAAAATATTAATATTAACTATTGTTATTGTACAAGTGAATTACATTAAATTATTAAAGGATGTTAAATCGCTTATTTTTAAAAAAATGAAGGAAACAAAAGATTTTTTTTTGTAAAATTCTATCACCGCAAGCATAACAAGGACCAATTTGAAGTTTAAGGCCTTCTTGTTCATATGATAGCACAATTTCACTCCACACAATATATATTCGTTGATTTCAAATTATTTCAGGATATTAATTTTACCAAGTTCATCGAATAAGCAAAAATTGTGAAATCAACGATCAATTTGAATTTTAAGAGCCTCATGTTGGTATGATAGGACAGTTGCCCTTCGCACACTATATATTCATTGATTTCAAATTATTTCACAACAATACTTTGACCAAGTTCATCGATCAAGGAAATTTTCCAAAACAAGTCACATAGTACATTTGCGTCACACCGCCATAGAAATTATCAGGCGGATCTACGTGCCAACTGGCCAAAAAAATTCAATTATATTGTTCTGTGTCCTCCAAAGAAGAGTTGGAGTTCCACGGTATACAAATTGACAGACAAACCATATAACCAGGAACCAACCATACTTTAAACAACCCAAAATAAAGTTCCCAGAAGGTTCCATTGAGCAGAGCCCATCGACCTTTGCACCAAACAATTTGATATACAAAGAAAAGACATCGGCGCATTCCTTTTGTCTTGAAGTGATCATTCATCTGGATGTTGAACAAATATTACAGAGAGACATGAAGTATTTTCGTTTCCTCCCAAAGTTTGATTTGATTTTTATTTTTTTGCCCTTCTTCAGCCGATATGCAAAATTGCATTGTCCTCATTTAAGGTGAATTTGATCTGTATCTGAAGCTGCTGCAACATATAAACACTGCTTGCCTTTTTGTGTAGATACGTTTCATATGACAAGTCTGCCAATTCAGGAAGCACATTTTTTAACAGAGGCTGCCTAATTGAACACTGCATAGTTGTGTTTCCCACGGTTCAGATAACACCATTGACGCAATGTCCATAAATATATGGACATTTTTCATCGCATTGCAAACAATCAATCGTATCATCACTTATCAAAGCGGAGGCAGAAGCAGTGGAATGACATTTTTCACATACAGGCTCAAAGGGGGTCGAGTACACATTGGTTGCAACTAAAGACTTTCAACTTGGCAATGCGAGCAAAGGGATTAATACATTGAACAATATAATACACAANAAAAAAAAAAAAAAAGTAAACAGGTGCAGAAATTTGTTGAAGGCTATTTCTATAAGCAAAGTGAGGATGATTTTGTGGATGTATATGCACAACAATTGTAGAGCTAGCTAGTTTCTCCAGATCCTCTACTATATCTGCTCGCAACTCTGTTACAAACATTTTCTGGTTTGTCCAAAAGATCCTTTCTCCAACATCCTTCTTCTTTGTTATATATTTTGAACAACATAAGTAGAATCTGCCCTCTATGCAATTGTTGTTCCATTGACGAAAACAAATCTGAATACGTATCGAATAATTGTAGCTGCAACATGGAATAGTGCAATATTTGTGTAATTTATCCGACATCTATGCAGACGCGAAAGTTAAGAACAAAACTGAATATGAAAAGCGGTACCATTGCCTTGTCGCTGTCTGACTCTCCATCCTTTATATGGAGAATGTGTTGCAACCCAAATTTTCTCGCCAGTGTCATAGCAGCCCCAATCCCCAATCGTTCCGATTGGGTAAATATCAGTGCTCTGTGCAAGCTGCCTGATAGTCGAGTCCGGGAGGAAGCGATATTCTGAACAAATAGTAGGAATTTTTTCCACAATGCTTGTTTCGTTGAGCAAAATAATTCGATCGCAATCACCACGGTCATATACTGTTTTGGGCAATACATTAAAATTTGTAATGGATATCCTATTACGCGGCAATATCTTTTCTGCATGTTTCTGGACAAGTTGTTGAGGAACAGTCAGTGTGACTGTCATCATGGCGTCCTTGTCTGTCATATCAGCACGCATAATGGATCTACTTTTGTTTGCCTTGTCCAAGTAGGTGGTATAGACAACCATTATGTCCCTGATGAACAATTGTCTAGTTTGGCGGTTGTTCAAGCCCTCTATTGACAGTACTTTGGATGTCACAACTCTAGACCTGATGACATTTTTTGAACAATAAAATTAAAGTGAATGGTAGTGTGATACAAGTACACGAATAGTATTGATGAACTATGGAGCCACAGTTTCACAACCACACCTCTTGGTTTGCGCAACATGCAACACGTTCGACGTTTCGCTTGTACTTGTTGATACTTCTTGCGAGCGAGAAACCATGTATTGCAAATGGCATCAACATATTCTCCATGCCATAGATGAATATATAGCCCAGGAAATTTGTTTAGTAAACATAGTAAGAGCACACCATATGTATCTTTACCTTTGGCCTTGTCGGTCTGCTGATTTCTGGGATGACTGACTGCTCATGGTCGTCTCATTAGTCCAACTTTTTCTGATGCAAGCATGTGTAGATGAACATCATGACTAAACAAATATATGCATTGTATATTGTCCATTGGAAGGACCAAATAACTATAAAACTGTATGCATCTTAATTTTTTAACGGGAGAAATGTTTAACAGTAAACAGGGCGTGACCGCGGGTCACCATGGCCAATCTGTATATCACAGACCCCGAAAGCCAGGGGAGAAATCTTCAATCTGCCAACCTGGCAGCCACAATCGACAAAGTGGGTAACTATGGAATAAGGTAGAAGCAGGACCACACATGTCAGTTCATTAGTCCACCAACCGGTGCACGAGGGAATTTTTGGAAACCACACTAATCAGATGAATTAGAAAACAAAATGGATAATAGAAAATGGAAAAAGTAGAAACAGGGAGTGCAGAAAGGCCCATTACTGCAAATTCATCGTTTTCAAGTCTAATATTATATGCTCCCACCCGATTTGTATATTTAATTTACTGGCACACTTGGTATACCTTTTAGAAGATTGTACCACAAAACCCTCTGCTGTTGCACAAAAGAATTCATCTCCTTGTCCAAGCAACCTGTTTTTTCCAAGGCAGCAACACCGAAGATGCAATCGAGACAAAGGCAAGTTAGTATGAAAACAAAAATCTAAAAGAAAAAGAAAAAGGTCTATTTACCCGCCAAAGAGTCCTTCGTCCTGTCCAACGATTCTGTTTCTTTAAATGCAAAAATGCAACGCAAACACAACAGACATAAACTAGCTTAGTATGCAGGAAGGAACGTATGTAACCAAGATAACTTACCATGTAGGAAGGCACACAACTAGTTTAACACATATACAGACCATAAATGAAATACAAAACAACACAATATGAAACAATAGTACAATCATGCACCTTTCTATATCCTCTTCAGCCGATGCAATCAAGATTCCCTCCTTTTCTCCAGCTACTCTGTTTGTTTCAATGTGGGAACCCACAAAATTCAATGAGCATCAATGGAAGCTGGTATTCACTAGAGAACAAGCAATATGTAGATACAACAAAACCGACTCAACGAATAGTTTACAAAGGCAGAAACATGAACCTTTGTGCTTCTCTATCCATGGCTGTAAACGTCTAGCTTTTTTTTCCCTGGCCAAAATATATTACAAGGCAGAAAATATCAAGCAATTGCATGGCCACAACTAAACGATTTCTGGTTTTCTCTGGCAATTCATCCAGATATGCCCTTTAACCATGTTCTTTATCCTCTACACAGACTGTTGTGCCCACGATACAAGTTCTCAGTTTTCCATGGCAAACTACCCAGACATGCTTCCAAACATGAAAATATAATCTTGAAGAATCTTTGTTGCACATATCATATCTCAAGCACAACAAAAATTCTATTGTGCGCACACCAGTCTATGTAGAGGAGAAAGAACATGTCATGTCATATCCCACATCTGACCATACATGGTCTATAAATGTAGGTTGCATACATATTCTTTATTCCAACAAAAAAACAACGGATATTGTAACTTCACATGTAATCCTCCAGCAATTTTGTATGCAACTATTTTCTTTCATGGCAGGACTCGAGCACCAGGAAAATCTCACAAAAATACATATAACGACCTCTGCAAAAATGACAAATAACACAACTACAGATTGACTGGTGGGTGCAGCGGATGAACACCGTAAAGCGCCCCCCCCAAAAATAACAATCCAAAAAAAAAGAAAAAAGAAAATCTCCAACCACCGCCGCTGCACCCTAACCCTGCAAGGCCGAATCAAAGAAAAGAAACCAGCAAGGACCAAACCAACGAGAAAGCGCGAAGAGGCCGAACTACACCCCCAGGGCCCCAAAGCGCAAACTCCAGGCAAACAAACAGAACCAACAACCCAGGAACCAATGAACCAGCAAAATCCATCGACCCAGTGAACAACATATGTATCTCCAACGATTACGAAACTGCAGCCGAAGCAGAAAAGTAATTGGAAACATACAAGGGACATGCAACTAAAAATAAGCAAACATTCTTACTTTCAAACTACAAACACTGAACAACAAACAAGGAATAGAAAATGAAACTATGGCATCAAAACTTACTCCGAAACGATGAAATGCAAAAGCACAGGTCGAATCGCGAGTGAAACAACAAAAAACAACAACTGAGAAACCAACGAAGAAGAACTACTCACCGAACCAGTAAACAATGTATCTAGCTTCAACGATTACGAGGATGAAACATACAATGGAAACACCTGACAAACCATGAAAGAAGAAGCAGTCACCGAACCAGGAAACAATGCATGTAGCTTCAATGGTAGAACAAGGATGAAACATACAATGGCTATTGAACTAGCATGTACTCCGAGAACCATATTTACATAAACATTTAAGACTCTCAGGCTATCTAAGGACCTCGCGATATGCAAACATTTAAGCTCTCAGGGGTGTTGGAGGACGTCGTGTCATGTAAACATTTACGCTGTCAGGCCTATTGAGGCATCTCAGAATAAGTGTCAATAAATTTAAAGAAATATACAAAGCTTGGATATGAAAAAATTTCAATATGCTTAGTACATATCAAAACTGACGGATATATTCGGGTAGCAGAAAATGCTAATACAAACATTTGAACTAATGGTAGCATTAATCGACCTTCAAGCAATATACAGGAAAAATATATGATTAAAACATACTGTCTACAAGAAAAAGTTTGGATATGTTTCCATATACTACATTGGTAATAGCGAAGCCGACAATAAGACCTCCAATCTCTTAGCCAATCAGATCAATACATATATGTTAACTTTTAATATATAAAAATATATGCTTTTAATTCCATAGCTCCAACAATAGGTATTGTGCAAATATTTCCGGTCAAAGGACAAACTAATATGTAGTCAACGCTTTATCAATCGCTATAGTCCCTCTATGCCTACGACAAGGACTAATAAAATCTCTTTAATCCTCCATCCAAATAATATAAATAATATAGAATGGTGAAATTAATAAGACTTAGGATGAAAAATAACTTTTAAAATAGCCCATGAAATCCTATAACTCAAGTAAAACCTTGTCATGAATATGTATGTAAAAACAATGTGATCAAGAGCACCAGAGATAAGCATATATGACATTTATGATCAAGATCACAATCAAAACAATTTTAAAATAAAAAATGATGAAATCGATCTACAAGCAATATGCCATAGAAAAAATTCTAGAATTGCCTTTTTGAATTTCATGTTTGAATTCATGAAACTCAAAAGTCTCCTCACTGATTTGGGTAGGTATCGGTCCTGGGTGGATCTTCCCTTTATTTCTGACAATGCTCCTGTGGTAGTACATTTTGATCTCCAACCTTTTCCGATAGATTTTCCTTTTAAACTTAATCCTACGTGGATGGCTGAGGTGGACTTCACGACTATAGTAAGTGAGGTTTGGCAGGATCCCGGATTCTTAGAAGAATCAGATATCCATCTTAGATTTGTTGGGAAATTGAGAGCCCTAAAAGCGCGGATCAAATCCTGGGTGCGGTTAAGAAGAATTGAACAACAAAAAACTATCTTCTCTTGAAGAGGAGATCATGGCTACTCTTTCAAATTGCCCAAGAGCTCGACTTGACACTTTAGATACTTGTAGATTGAAATCATTGGAGACTGAACGTAAATGACTTCTAATCATTGAGGAAGAACTTTGGCGACAAAGGAGTCGTGCAGTATGGTTCAAAAGTGGAGATCGAAACACCAAGTATTTTCATAAGGTTGCTACTGCGAAGAGAAATCACAAACATCTCTGGGAGATCTAGGATGAATTGGGGCAGGAACACAGAGGGCAAGAAGATTTAAAATCTGAAGCAAACAAGTATTTTCAGAATTTATTTTCTAAGGATACACAAATTACTCCAGTGGAACAGTTAAATATTGTCCAGATGTTTCCTCATTTTATTACCGAGGAGGATTCTTATAACCTTGAACGTCTGGTTACTAAAAGGAAAATTCTGGAAATATTAAAACTCTTTGCAGTTGATAAAAGTCCGGGCCCGAATGGGTGGACTGTAGAATTTTATTTGAATTTTTTTGAAGTGGTGAGTGATGACTTGGTGGATCTTGTTGAAGATACTAGATTTAGAGGAAGGATAAAAAGTACCCTAAATTCTACCTTCTTGGCACTAATCCCAAAGGAGAATAATCCTTAGACCTTTGGGGATTATAGACCCATAACACTTTGTAATCTTTGCTATAAGTTGATTTCCAAGTTCATGGCAAATTAGATTAAGCCCATAATCTCAAGGGAACTATCTGGTGAATAACTCAGATTCCTAAAAGGCAGGCAGATTCTGGGTGCTATTGGTACAACGCATGAATGTATTCACATTATAAGGACTAGAAAAAAAAAGGCACTGATACTTAACCTGGATCTTCAGAAAGCTTATGATTGTGTCAATTGGGATTTCCTTCGCTTGATTTTGGTACAAACGGGTTTCAATGTACATAACACAAACTGGATTATGAGTTGTGTGGTGAGCGCCTCCTTTTCAGTCCTAATCAATGGGGAGGCCTCTCAGGTATTCAAAAGCAAATGGGGATTGCGCCCAGGATGTCCAATTTCACCATTGTTTTTTATTCTTTTCATGGAAAGCATCAGCCTTCTTCTGAAAAAGGATCAAGCAGACGGTTTGTTAACTAGTGTCAAGGTATCTAGGATTGTCAAAATACTTCATCTTATTTTTGTTGATGATGTTCTCATTATGTCTAAGGTTTCGTTGGAAGAATGGCAGGTAATCAAGTCTTTGTTAGATTGCTTCTACAATGCGTAGGGTTTAAAGATTAGTCCACAAAAGTCGACTTTCCATTATTCCGGGATAAATGGAGTATTTCTGGAACATTTGAAATCCTCGTTTACTTACAATTTTATGGAGATCTTTGTGGGCTTCCATTACCTAGGATATTTTCTAAAGGTGGAGAAGAGTACATTTGAATATTGGAGGTGGCTTCTCGTTAAATTTGAGAAAGGATCAATCTATGGTGCAACCGATGGTTGACTATAGGGGGTAGACTTATAGTCACCAAATTTGTTCTTGAAACACAATCTGTCTACTGGATGGCCTTGGCTGTGGTTCCAACCTCTATTCTCTCGAGGATACGTAGGCTTATATTTGAATTTCTTTGGTCGAGAGGTAGTAAGTCCCAGGGTATACATCTTTGTAGTTGGGAGAAGATTGCCAAGCCTAAACATTTGGGTGGCCGGGGTCTTCAGAATCTTTTCATGTTGAACCGTGCCTTAGAAGCTAACTCTTTATGCCGTGTTTTGTTCAAAGACAATATCTGGCACAAAGTAGTTAAGGATAAATACTTTCCCTATTGCTTAGTAGCAACTTGGCTACGATCGACCTCTTCTTTACAACTTGTAGCCTCACAAATCTGAAAAAATCTATTGAAAACTTTACCTATCATTACCCAATGGATTAGTTGGGATCATGGGAATGGGTCTTCGATATTGATAGGTCTGGACAAGATATTGGGGATTGGTAGTGAATCATTGTTATCTTCAGAACTTCGTGAGGCACTTAAGGAAAAAAACATCTGTTGTCTATATCAAGCCACGACTGAGGCAACTTTGGGTTTTGTCAAAAATCAGTGGAAAACTTGTGAAGATTACGAGCTAAGTGGGAATGAGGCAACAGAATGGAATGCATATTGCAAGGCACTTATTTATTCGGGGATACAACTTCATCCAAGAGATGATAACTTGATTTGGATCGAAGGTGATCATTACGGACTTATCATTGTAAAAAATTTCTACAATGCCCTGGCAAATGGATATTGGCCGACTCCAATCTCTGATTAGTGAAGACACATATGGACATGGGATTTGGCTCTTAAGTTAAAACTTTTTCTTTGGATGGCTTTGGAAAATAAGATTCTTTCCTGGGAAAATATTAGAAGGAGGGGATGGGTTGGCCCGAGTATTTTCTCTTTATGTCAAAAAGATGAGGACACGGTTCATCACATTTTTATAACTTGCTCCTTCTCTCAATATGTTTGGTCGGCTTTGGTGATTGTTTACAAATTAAATACTATATGGGGAGGTGGATCATTATTTCAATGTTTTGAAGCTTGGTTATCGGTGGAGAAATCCTGAAAAACCCTACCTGTGTTGATGTGCTGGTATTTGTGGGTGGCTAGAAATAAGTTCTTATTTGAATCCCATATCCCCTCTGTACAAGGTGTGGTGTTCCAGATCCGAGGCATGTTGGATGTAGCGAGGACTCAATCAACAATTGTATAGGGCTCGAAGAGGAAAAATAAACCACCTGATATAATTATGCAAAATGTATGTTGGTTTGATGGTGCATCACAAAATAATGGATTACTTTGTGGAGCACGTGGAATTATCAGGACGGGGGAGAATACTTCATATAGGTGGACCTTAAATTGTGGAATGGGCTCAAATACCAGGGTTGAATTACTTGGAGTATGGGCAAGATTATCCTTAGCTCATAAACTTGGTATTGATCAGTTATAGGTATTGGGGGAATCTAAGATAGTGGTGGATTGGTTAAATCTTAAATGCAACCTTCATGTTTCATCACTCTTAGGCTGGATGGTGAAGGTAAGATACCTTATAACACTCTTCAGTGAGATCAAATTTGATCACATTTATCGAGAAGATAATGTAGAGGTAGAGAGACTTTCAAAAAATGCCCTACATGTGATGGAAAGAAGGATCCATTACAAGAAATGGTAGGACGGCTAGGAGGCCCCCCCACTATCTTTGCGGCTATATTTATAGTATTTCAAATCCAGAAGATCTCTATGGAAATCTATGACTCATGTTGATTATCAATGGATCTTTATGTATATGATACTTGAATCCTTTTTTGAATGTCTAAAGTATCTCATATTTTGGAAATTATCAAAGGGATGGAGGAAATCTATGTAATATCAATGTATTTTTTGACTTTCCGTTAGTGAATCATAGTTAGTAACTTGAATAGGGATGATATCCATTGATGTAAGCTATGACGGGCATTGTAGTTTGGACTTATTTACTCGCTTTGAGAACAACATATATATTAATATATATTTGAGAAATTTTCTGCTGGAAAAAAAATGTAACACATTGCCTTGGAACTCATGCAACAATATGGGCTATATAAAAACTATTTGGAACCATTAGGATCAATGCTGAAATTTGATATTTGTCTTTGCGTGTAAAACAAAATATTCATGATATTTCAATATTTTTTTTATTGTCCTTTAATTATGTTTATGTAAATTAGTGATTTGTCAATTTTAGGTTTAAAAATTTTAGATTGTTAATAAATTTGGATTTAACATGGATATATTGCTAATAGAATTTGGGTTTAACATTGTTCAAGGATTAGTTTTCTCACATTTACAATCTCAAAGAATTTTACTGAAAAATTCTCAAAATTAATTAAGCCATTCACAATAAAAGAATTCATAGAAAATTACGTGGAAATAGTTTCTTTTATTTGAACTTTGGATTGCATAAGCTCTTCACTTGCACTTGTGACACATTTTGATCCATCTATTTTTTTTTCTATATAATACATCTTGAGTGGGTCTAATGGTTAAGAACATGTGTTTCATCATAAGAGGTCACAATTTCAAATCTAGAGGGGTAGGATATGTATGCCTCTATAGACTTTAGCAGTCAAATTGTTGCGCTAAGGGGGTCTCATACACTCTCATACACCAATTTGGTGTCTAGCTTAGTGGTGACCTTAAAATTAAACAACAACAACAACAACAACAACAACAACAACAACAACAACAACAACAATAATAATAATTATTATTTAAACAATCCCTTCACACCTAGTATGGAGAACCCATTGTTTGAAATTTCAACTTTTCCTTCTTTCCATCTATAAAATGTTTTGATAATGTATATGTGATGTGTGTTTTCTCCTTCATTTGTGGTTTTCTCTTCATAAGCTAACTCATATTTAATATATATTAAATATAAATCGAGATTATGAAGAGAAAGCCATAAAAAAAAACCCATAAAAAAAACAAACCAAATATTAGACACACATACCAAAGTTAGTTGATAAGATATCCCTATTAAGAAAAAATATGGATATATAGTTTTTTAACCCATAAAATTTACAAATTGACAATTAGAATCCATGTCAATGTTGACTTTTTCCTCTCCTCAACCACATGTATTAAAAATAGATTTAAAATATTGGAATTAAATATAAAATTTTAACACAACTTCAAGTTTAATATATGATATAAATTTTAACATGGCTTAAGATTAATATATAATTTGAACTTGTGTTGACAAAATGTATGAAACCTTGAAATCACCTCAAACTCACACCTTCATTGAAATTTGTGCAATCATAATGACAACCTCATGAGTTTGTATAAAAACAAAGGCATGTATCACACTGGACCATGATACCACTCGAAAGGAATCAAGTATTGTTATATACATAGAAGTCTATCAAAACATTGGTGACATAGATATGACTTTTCATAAATAGTCAATTATCCATGATGGTATTTTTATATACATAAAACTACTCTATCAAATTATTGGTGACAAAGACATGACTTTCCATAAATAGTCAATTAGCCATGATGATTACACCGAAGGTGTTTATAAGGGGAGGTTCCTCTCCCTGCCTTCGTCGTCTGTGCCTATCCTATGGACGCACGACAGGGGTTCAACTGCGTGTGTGACTTGAAGGAAGGAAATGGATGCGTGGATTTGAATGAAGGAAAAGGAGGCGTGGACAATATGACCTTCGTGTTCGTGTGATTTTACTTCGTTGGTCGTTTATTCAAAGAAGTTGCCAGAAGAGGGAAGGCGCTGACTTAGCTCATAGACGATTTTTCAATTTTTTAGTTTTATTCTTATTTATTTATTTTTATGTATTTTTATTTTTATTTATTTAATTATATATATATATATATATATTATTTTTATTTCAAATATATTTAAGAGATAAATAAACGTCATACAAGTTATATATATATATATATATATTTTTTTTTTTGACATATACATTGATAAATTAGAAGAATGCTTGAAAAAAGTAGGTTGTGTCGGTCCTACTTTCATTAGTATAGTCATCAATCTTCTTCTTTATGCTGATGATATCGTTCTTATGGCAAGGAGTCCCCATGATCTTGAAAACCAACTAAGAATCATCAAGGATTTTTGCTCCAATATGGGTATGACTATTAACACTGATAAGACTAAGGTCATGATTATTAAATCCAATAAGATCCCTTATGATACCTTTGTATATGACAACAACTTGGAGGAAGTGACTTGATACAAATATCTTGGAATTGATATTCACCACAAGCCTAATTGGAATTATAGCATTGAGAAAATGATTGTTGGGGATGGAAAGCTTATTATGGGCTTGAAAACAATTGTAAATCAGCTGATCTTTGGAGTTGGGATAAGAAGAAACTCCTCTTTGAGACTCTTGTTACACCTATTATTCTTTATGGATGCGAAGTCTAGGGTTGTAGTATCTCTCGCGAATCCTGGAGAAAGATAGAGCAAATACAAATTTTTTTTATAACCTGTAATCTCAAAATTAAAGGAAATATGCCTTATCCCATCCTCCTCGTAGAAACAAGCCTCTCCCCCATTGAGAGCATGGCTATGACTAGATACCTAATGTATAAGAACAAGTTAAACAACATGGAAGACAAGAGACTACCTAAAATTGCTTCAAAATCAAGTCATAACCACCATCGACTCAAGTTGGGATGGCATAAAGACGCCCGATCTTGGCTAAACGATTGGGGAATCATGGAAGAAACCATTTTGCAGAATAAAGATACCATTAAAAAAAACGTCAAATCAAAATTAAAGGAAAAATTGTGGTGTGATAAAGAGTTAGAGGAAAAAATAAAATTAAGGTATTATAAAGATGTAATCAACCCTAATCTAGAAGATCAAAATTATCTTTATAATACATCTTTATAATACCTAAGATCCATCTTTATAATACATGTTTTATAAAGATGTATTATAATGTCCATCTTTATAATACATCTTTATAAAGATTTTTGCTAAGATAAGAACAAATTCTCATGAGCTCTATAATGAAACTGGGCGTTGGTCAATTCCTAAAATGCCATGGGATGAAAGAGTGTGTCACCTTTGTGACACTAAGAAGGTTGAAGATGAAAAACACTTTCTTTTAGATTGTTCAACCTATACCCATATTAGATCTCATTTTCAAAATATTGATCACACTACCAATCTTCCTAACCTCTTAATCAACAAAAGTATGATGATCTTGGAAAGCTTCTCTTAATGCTTTTCGAGCACAGAAACAAAATTCTAAAGAATCACAAGTAATCACTTACCCTCTTAAGGTCCAATAAACCAATTAGGTCTTAGTGGACGTTAATCATCATCATCATCATCAATATATATGTACATACAAACTTTTAAAAAATTCCTAACAAATATTTTTACATCAAATATATATATATATATATATATATATATATATATATATATATATATATATATATATATATATATATATATAT
>ML783247.1:261558-287305 GCA_009831015.1 Picea engelmannii | reverse complement strand
TATTTAAAAAAAAAATCCTACTAATTTTTTTTTATCAAATATATTTAAGATATAAATAAACATCATATAGATTATATTTAAGATATAAATATACATCAAACAAATTTTAGGGTTTTTCATACCTTTAGTATTTAAAAAAAAAATCCTACTAATTTTTTTTTATCAAATATATTTAAGATATAAATAAACATCATATAGATTATATTTAAGATATAAATATACATCAAACAAATTTTAGGGTTTTTCATACCTTTAGGGTTGTGCTACCAAATTAAGAGTGGACCAACAAATTAAAACAACCTTTTTCATAACAAAGGTTTTAAACATATGAACCATAACTGATCCATTTTTCTATGTAAAAGATGTAGCCATGTGATTATTGTAAGTGGGCAGGAGAGTGATTCAGATTTGGAGTTATAGGATCATTGAAAATATTTAGCAAGATGTAGGATGACGATGGACATTTTGAAATATTCATTTTTCATCCAAAAGCAAAATCCCACCATCTTTCAACAACTTAACCACCCCCAATTCACTTCGGTGTTTCCTTTCCTGGTATTTCTTATCTCTGGTAGCTCTTACTGGTACTACCTTTCCCACTAATATCAGAGACCCAACTCCACACAAGCCTACAAGGCTGCAAGATTCCATCACCACCAGACTTGGCCCCTGAAATGAACCCAAGCAACAACAGAAATAAGAGCTCAGTTTAAATGGTGGTTACATCATGCTGGGAAACGTTTCATGGAGAAACAAGAAATTTTAAATGGTGGTTTAAATGAGAATTTTTATCATTTTTATAATTACAAATATTAATTGAATATTTATTTATTTTTGTTATTTTAATAACTTAAATTGAACCGCCTAAATACGCTCCGTGCAAGCATTTACTAACCCAACAACTTCCACATTTACAATGCCTGTCATCACATTTAAAACTACATGTCAGTACATTTAAAGCACATTTAAAACTACATGCACGACAATTGAATTGAAGAGGACAATCAAATCTCAACTTGGAAACAAAGTGTAACTACTGCACGCAATCAAGAAGTTGGTTTACGCAACCACTGGTAAGTGGTAAGTCGGTCAACACTAGGTCGGTCGTATGCTCTTCACCATTTTTCTATATAAACCCTCTTGAATAGACAATTTCCATTTCAATTATCAAACCGTTGCTTTGTCTGCATTATTCTTCATTTGTCTCCAGAGAGATTTGAAGATCAGTTCCACTCAGTTTGCAAACCTGCCTACTTATATATTAGGTAGGCTGAAATTTTTTAGATCTATACATTTGTAATCTTAATTTTCTTTAATGACATTTTTCCTTCAATATATATAATTTCTTCTGTAAATATATAGTTTCTCCGTTTTTAAGTTGTAGTGCTTTCACGTTGTATCGTTTAATAAAGCATAATTGTATTGTTTAATAGAACATATATATAGTTTCTTCTGTCAATATATAGTTTCAAGACATAAATAATCAATTAGCCATGATGCGTTTACTAATGTGAAGAGTAAATATGACTATCCATAAATAGTCAATTACCCATGATGGTATTGTTAAAGTATGAAAGTAATCTATCAAATAATTGGTGACAAAGATATGACTTTCCATAAATAGTCAATTACCCATGATGACTTTAATAATGCTTAATACTCTTCACATTTGTTTTAATTTTATATTTAAATGTCTTTTATTATATTGAATTAATATTTCATTTACATACTATGATTTAATATTTCATTTATTGTTGTAGGCCTAAGTAGCCTATGTGATATGGATTGCCCAAGGATTATGAGAAACCATTAAAAAACAATCACATTTTTAATGAAACAAACTCTAGCAATTGAAACATGTATCCAACGTATTTATTCAGGAAAAAATATTTTTCGATGTATGATGTATTTGATAGGACAATTTTTTTTTGTAACCTATGTGATAGGAGGTGCCCAGTCATTATGAGAAACCATTGAAAAACAATTACATTTTTTTAATGGAACAAACTCTAGTCATTGGAACATATCTACTAACATATTGATATTTGATTATTGACCATTTTTTTTTTAAATAAGCTATTTAAATAGGCTATGTGATAGGAGTTTTACAGGGATTATGAGAAACCATTAAAAAACAATTTTTTTTTTGAGAAACCACTAAAACCCATTTTTTTTTTTAACAAATTCTAGCCATTGAAACATATCTCCTAACATATTGATGTATTTGATAAGGACACATTCTTCACATTCTTTTATTGATGTATTTGATAAGGAAAAATTCTTTCAAATTCCTAAATAGATTGACATAAAGACATACCCTTTTGTGGTTGAAAAAAAGGACACCCTCACTTATATGCATGTTTTAAAAACAATCATGTGTTTTTCTTTGTGTTTTTAAAAAGAAACGTAAATCAGAAAAGGCTTATGATATTAATACATCTTAATTTTGGGTTTTTATAATTTTTTAGCTTGGGTTGAAAAAATGACACCTTCATGTATATGCATGCTTAAGAAACAACCATGTGTTTTTTCTAAAGAAGGTAAAGAAGAAAAGGTTCATGATATATATATTTTTAAGCTAATTATTTGTATTATCTTTCATGAATATAAATTACAAAAGGAGTCCTCGATATTGGTGTTGAGGTTGTCATTAAAGGAAACCAACTCCACCATCATGTATAAAAGTTCCAAAACATTGTATAGTGGCTACTGACGACTAACATAGTTACATAATTTAGACTAAAATAAATCGTTTTAGGCCTGTGAATATACCAGGAAACATGTCGTCGAGGTTTGATAGACCATACAAAAGCTACAAAAATTAGAACATAGCATGCCGTGAAAACTTAGTTATTCAGATAACTGTAAGGAAAAGCATGTATGGACAAGTCCAAAAAATTGGGAACCATCATTGCTTGGAGTAATTCCTCCTCACCACATCGTTGTTGTGGGTCCTCCATGCTCGAGTCCAGAAGCTAGTCCATTCGTTTCTCCATCAATTCTTGTTGATTTTTTTGTTCATCATTATCCCTGCAAAGTTCCTTGATGAGTTCATGTTGAGTTGTCATGAAGACTGGATGAGGGGAGGGTGAAGGATGAGAGATGGAGGCATTATCAGGGTTAGGGACATGGGTGGTGGTGACATAGGGCAGCGTTTGATTAGGGGAAGTTTTGACACCGACAACTTCTGAAGCAGGGGTATTGATTCTGGCCTCCATCGTCGAGTGACAAGGACAAACACAACATGAGTGAGGCAAGCGACAATCGTGAGGACCGCGACCTCCGAAACGGAGGCAAGTGTCACTTTCTCTTTTCGATCGGGTTCTCTCCCTAGGCATAAAAACATACCAGGAAGTACGGTGATGGGTTCTAGAGAGGGAAAACATGGAGTGCACTTCCAAGAAGAAAGACTGGAGATGGAAGGAGAACGAGAGAAAAGAAGAAAATGACCCTAATGCGCTCATGGTGAGAGGAGATAAGGGAAATAAAGTTGTCTTAATCGGGACATCCATCATGCAGTACATAAGGAGTTGGAAACCCATCGACGTTGCACGAGTGAGATCGACTGATAGATCCAGGTGTAAGGATGGTTGGTGTAGATGGCAGGTTAGGATTTAATGAGCGTTATCGGGCTTCCAAAACAAGGCGAAGAGGGAAGGCTTTGTGACAATGTGAAGTTTTGGTGGCATGTTGATCCGTTGGCACCCCATTTGGGGAAAAGGCTCATGATATTAACACAATATTAATTTTGGGTTTCTATATTTTTTAAGCTTCGGTTGCTTGGGTTTTAATCATTAATTTGGGAGGAATTTATTTAACAAAATAATCAAACAACAATTTTTTATGGCATATAAACGATTTTATATTTAAAAATTGGAATGTTTGAGATATTATTTTCCGGAATTATCTATAGAGAGTAAGTCATTAATCTATGATCCATATCTCAATATTGTTAATTGTAACTAACCAATTTCTCATGGTTTACTCATTGCATTGGGTAATATTCACAGGGGTGAAGAAGTGTGATTAAGACTATGAAAATGCATCGCATAACATTAATCACCTTTGGGGCTTGCATCCAGTAACCAAGAATTCCTAGGAGGTCACCCATCCCAATACTCATTTGGCTCACGCGCGGTTAACTGTGAAGTTTTCCCTGGAATCAAGCCCACTTATCTTGTTTGTAACATCCCCGAACACCAACCCCTACTGGGTAACGCTACCCAAACAACCTTATCATTATTTTTCTGCTCTGATTCCATATTGTGACGTACCCGACCACTCAAGCCAGGTCATGCTACCGAAAAACACATTCTTATTGAGCTTCTGATAACCCAAAAAGTATCATACCCAACCATAGACCTACTGGACTATGGCACATAGAAACTCTTGCAGAACATCATACATATATAACTGAACAGACAATTACATTATGCTAATATACAGATAAATGTGGAAATAACAGTAAATCCTATACGTACAACATATACAGGCTAAACTCATAAATATAAAACATGTACAAATACAAAGCAAGTAAATGAACACATAAATGGTACTTATCTTTTCAGAGAATACCACCAACTGCGTGTAGACCTTCCACGAACCTCCCAACCATAGACCACGCTGCTCATCACTCTCAGTAGTGGGTCACCCCCGAGCTGGGGCTAAGCTCCATCCAGGGCAAAGGAATCTCCTAGACTAGGATGAGGTTACAAAAAACTACACAGTGCAACTAGAAGGATTCTCTCTAAGAGCCTACTTATGCCCACTACTCACGGACTCTCATTCCCCACATTCATGTTCCACCCCGAGAATATGCACCTTCACTGTTCCACAGTCCATCGACTGCTCCACTTCCCTTCTAGGATCTCAGCAACAGGCCATATTAGGAATTCTCTGAGCTCCGTAGTTGGTGTTGGACTCTCTCTAGGAGAAAATCACTTCCCAACAAACTCTCTCACCTGGAGAGAGATTATCACAGGCCTGACAACCTATCTCTTCAACCACGGACCTGACAACTCGCTTCTTCAACCAACTTCAACTCAATTTCTAGTAAGTGAGGACAATAACAAGGCTCAAAATAGATCAGGGGATGGCAACAACCACGATTTGATAAGGCACAACACATCTCTGGCAAGTACAAATATGTTGTGCTTCACAGGAAAACACAGGTCAGCTTCATAGGTTTACTGGTTTCATAGGTGCGCGAATGATGCATAGGTCAACGATGTAGATGATGGCTCAGTACGTGATTCAGTGGGTGAATCAGGTAAGATGGAAGACTTCCCGATAATGGCGAGAGTCCTCCCCCCCGAATGGAAAGAGTTGTGAGGGAACACGAGCATTGGGACATATGCGAGAGTGGAGGGAGAACCCCCCAACGAGCTTGCTTTCCCATCTATAAGTTGCATGCGCTCAAGTTGACACATGTCTTCCTAAAGCTGCATGAGCTCCACTTAACACTCGTTCCCTTTTCCCCAGGAACTTAGCACAACACGGATTATGTCCAACCTTAGCCTTTTGGAAATAATAATATAATATTATTCCTTTAGAGTTAAGCCCTCTAGCTTAGCCCCTAATCCTAGACACTTAGCCCCTTCCCTCACCCTATCTAGTGGAGCTTAGTCCCCCATTCTCTTTTATCGTGGTCGGTCTACACGCAACGATGTATTTATATTAATGATATGAGTATTTACATATACAAAAATAGGTTCTTTGGCCTTTAACATCTATTTACATATACAAAAATAGGCTCTTTGGCCTTTAGCATCTAGACTCTCCGACCTAATCATCACATAATCCTCCTAGCTTATAATCACTTGGATCACCAACCTACAAAACATATTTACATTAACAATTGCAATTGGAGCTCGGTCTTTGGATGTTACAATCCCCTCCCCTTATTTATGCACTGTCCTTAGTGCATTATATACCATGTACCATTCAAACTCTTTAAAAATCTCCAAGCTTTAGCTATTGGAAGCTTGTTATCCATCTAGGTCTCTACTTTCCAGCACCAATTCTGGTATTCATACTGCAGCTGGAAGTCAATTGCTCTATTCATAGAGCTGCTTTGGGAAATAATTCAGCTCACTATTCCATTTGACACACCCTCCTTATGGCAGCTACCATGCCATAAGCATCCTTGAGTTGCCTCCTCCTTGTTGCACTTGCCCTTCCATCCTTAGGCATCCCTTCACTACCATGCAATCCTTCAACGATCCATCTTGCCAAGGCTTTCACACACAAGGAGAGCGCTAACCCATTACCAGAACCTCACCAAGGTTCTACAATTATAGGGCTTTAGTGTCCTCAATAGTAGTTGTTTTTTCTAGCATTCTAACTTTGATCATTATTATCTCATCTGCATCACACACATGCAGTTGTCATGAGAGAACATAAAAGAATTAATTTAGAAATCAAATTAATTTCATAAGGAATTCAACTTATCCCAACATATGAAATTCTTTTTCATAATTTTTTCTTTGTTGTTGCAATAATAGGATGTAGTCTTCCTTATGGCTTTCATCAAGCACCATGTTGAATACCATTTTTTCCTGCAATGCTTCTATCTTGCATTCATCCAACAAATTGTCAGAATTTCCTGTACATCAAACTCTCATTGCAATATGTACAAAAACCTTATGAAGTGTTCTGAGAATTGTCCATAACTAACAATTCAATCACAACTACAACCAATTTATTGGATAAAATCAATTATCATTCTATGCATATGCCTGTTCCTCATTAATATCGGTTAATTCATTACTCTTTTTTCTGAACATAAAATTTTCTGTAGTCAATGTTCATGTGACTACTTGACTTGCAACTTTCCTGTTGCAATGTCTAACAACTCCTGAAATGTTCTCAATTCCATGAGTTAGCAACACTTCAGTCGTTAGTATAATTATTTCCATGCAATAATATATATGCATGCACTCACAAAACACATTCAAGAAATGCATTTAAGTATACAATTCTATCATGTATGAGTGCAACTCTCAATGCCTATTTATCCAATGCACCTTTGCATTGATTTTCAGAATGATCCTTATCTAAGTCATGTATCTACCATCCATAAATTGGAAATCTGGCCAATGTCTTGACACATTCTCCACACACTTCCCATTGTCTTCTCAATTATTTAGATGCCTTCCTTTTCAACCCGAACACTACACTAAGAATATAATTCGGTGGTGTGCATTAGTGTTAGCAAAAAGGTTGCATTTCAAGTTTTACTTAAAGGTAGGAAGCTCATTGGGTATTTGTGTGGTACGTAACCTTTCTATATCCATACCTTGCCATATCCAACCATGTCCTGGTCTCATACATGACTATCTTTCCTGGCATCATTCCTATAAAAAGTTCTTATCTTTTATTTCTTTGATTATTACCTCATAACCAAATTAACATAACATGCTACTATGTCAGAGTGTGCATTCAAAAGCTAAGAAGCTTTGATAACTATAACATGCCTCTAGTATTTACCTCACCTAGTGGTAACGTATTCCTGTTAATGCACTTAAACAATACCATATTGTGTGTTATAAAAATTCAATCTGGGGAAATTCTTACTTGAATTTCCTTTTGGCAATTATGCAACATAATTTCAAAAGAGAAATACTTACCTACATAGCTTCCATTAAACGAGTTTGATGCTACTTGATTAGCTGATGATGGTAGAAGCTCTCATGCCTCTTACCAGTCTTATAATCAACATTCCAACTTTTTGTTGCTTCCTTCCATTTGTAGCAACATCATCAACAACACTTGCAAACATGCAATCATTCTCTCTTTATGTCTATCCCAACAAGCCATAACATACTTGCTACTACAGTAATTGCAACAACTTCTTTCTCCTTGTATCATTTTCCCTTGTTGATCCTAGAAGTCTTCAATTCTTCTAGATTCATGAATCTTCATGTGCTCTCATTGTAACCACTGTGCATGATTATTTCTGACCTGAGCACTTTCTAGCCAAATCACTCTTGGCTGCCTTTGCTTTTCCAGCCTAATGATAAGCTGATATTAACCTTCAACTTTTATTTATTTCCTGGATCCATCTATCCCAACTCATACTTGGATGAATTATAATTCCAATCATGTTGTATTATAGACTTTGGATCTTCAACATCCATTTACTTTTCAGACCGAACTACTTCATCCCTTTCCTGACTGGGTACTTTAGTATTTGAGTTTTCTTGTATTCTTCTATTCTCGTTGCCAACTAGCCTCAAACTTGGCTTGCATAGCCAATCTATAGCATACTGTAAGGATGCACATATGCCTCCTTCGCTAGCTACATAGAATTAATTAAAAGTACTTAATACTTCTTTTAATTTATTTCATAATTTCAAGTGATGCCTCCAACCTCTAGGGATGTCACTCATGGCTCTATGCCACTTGATATGGATTCTTCTTAGGCACCATATCTTTTGCATTCAAAACCATGTATAGAACCAATTTATTCTTCATGGTTCCTTACTGACTCTCTACAAAGATTCATTTCTTATTGAAGTCTTTATTGGCTTTGACATCTCCATGTTATTGTGGAAATATATTCAATACCTTTGGATTGCGTCAACAATCCTCTACTATTCTTGATTTCCTTCCTAGAGTGTTGTACTGCATTCCCATTAGCTTGATATCTACCTCATGATTTCTTCTTCCGATATCTTAGGATGTTCATGGACTTGCAACTACATATTATGTTGATATTAATTTCCAGCATCCCACTATTACTTGGATCTCTCTGATCCAACTCCTACATGACCCAATTATATTTTCAATCGTGTTCTCTGAGTAACCTTGGATAGTTAACACCAAATTACTTCTTGAGGTACTTGATTTAGCCTTTCTATGACTGAGCATATCAACACTTGTATTTGATTGATGAATTATTACTTTCTCCTGTCATAACCCATCCGATTTCCTTCTGACATGCATATTCAACTTCCAACATGTCACCTTTGATGACCTTCATACCATGCTTCCACTGTGCATTTTGATAGCAATAATGGGGTTGATATCTCCAAACTATAGCAATAAACTTTGGATATGTTCTCACTTTCTCCATGCACACATTTTGTCTTTCTTTATCAAAATACTATCATTCTGATATATATATATATATATATATATATATATCAATTTGTATAGAACAGGTCTTCCCCAAACCGAAATTTTACTCGGGTTTTCCATGTTTCCTATTGGACTTAACATCTGATCCAATAACTTCTTAAATATCTTAAATGTAAAGTGAAGAGTTGTCTTTGTCCTTCTTTCTTCGATCTGTAGACATCTCTAGCATTTTTTTAAAATGTAATCATTACATCCGAAAACATGCATACATCAAAACTTGTTAGTTAGAACTACAATATACCATTTTGGTAACCTAGGAACAATTTTTCTTTTATGGTCACCCACAATCTTCTTTCTGACTTCCCGTGATTTGAGTTGATCAATCCTTAATTATGGTTGAATACTTGGAATCCTCTTTCCAAGACCTTTCCCATGATTGCTTCCTTGCTCAATTCTAAGTCCTGAGCAGAAAGTTGTTGACACATGACCTCCCATCCTAAAACCCTTCTATGCAGTCTTATGTTGTAACTGCATTGTAAACCCCGAAATCAGGGTGCCAAGGATTGTCTTAGCTCTCAGATTTGATCACTAACAGGATTGAATATCTGCGTAACCATAATTTTGATATAGAGGCGTTGAACCTAGTTCTTCTCGTATGCCCAAAGGACCTATAACTCCAACCTAGGTGATCAAGGCTATGACCTCGCTCAATTATTTAGGCACTGACCTCCTATCAAGGATCGACGGTCGTGCTTGAATCAACGTGGAGATATACGATCAAGGACAATTGTAGAGTCCCAACTAGCACGACATTTATCTCCTTTCCCGAGTTCCGCAATAGAAATTGTTCACCTGTAGTGGAATCGATGTTGACTGTTGATATTGTCGAATATACAGATCAACGGTCTAGGAGGATTGTAGAGGTTAAACCCGCACAGATGTTATTTTTGCCCCCAATCTTCGCAACTTCTCTCCATCGTATATATTACTTGTGATGATCCGACGGTCATGACTTAATCAGATGTTGATCCAAGGGTACCCCTCTACAAATCCCAGATATGACGGTTGTTATTTACTTCGGAACTTCGACGCTCCGGCCTTCGGGAGTTCTCAACCCATGTGACCCCACGTTTCCCCGAAGTGGCTATCCTTCGCAGGTTCTTAACTCACTAACATGTGGCACACATCCCATGTGTCTGTGTCATCCTTGGTGACGTCAGCACGACCATGTCACTTCGAGACTTCGAAAGATTTTACCTTAGCATTCCTCAAATCTCCCGAACTCCGAATTTCTGATCTACTTTACCTTCCGGGGCTGACATGGTACAACTGTCAACAATTAAGTTGGTGGCACGTGGTCCCACATGTCGGATTGCTTTTGGTCCAACAAGGTCATCAAAAGTACCATTCTAACTGACACGTGGCAGAACTAAGGATGTCAACGTCACCCTGGGTGACGTCATCATGCCACATCACTTAGGGACTTCGGGCTTCGAGAAATTTCATCCTAGCACACCCCGATTCTCCCGAACAAGCTAACTTGTCGACACATGTTCCTTGCTTGGATCGACGAACATGAATTGCACGAAGTTCACTTTGTCTTCTCTACATGTGACCGAGAGCTGTGACCTCTACTTAACCTTTGGGCGCTTATCTCACTTTGCAAGATCGACAGTCGTGTTTTAATGGACCGTGAAGATCAACGACCAATAGTGATTGCAGAAACTCAACTTGTTCATGCTTTAATTTCCTTCTTGATCTCCGCAATGCGAAGATGCTCGTCCGTAGTGGGATCGATATCCACCGTTGATCTGTTGATCGAGCAAGATCAACGATCCTGATGGTTTGCAGAGTCTCAACTTGCTCACGCTTTAATTTCCTTCCCGATATCCGCTATGGCTCCCCACCGTCGATCTCCCTTCAATGAGATTTGACGGTCGTGACTTAATCTTCGCTTGATTCGACGACTTATCTTGCTCTCACCCATATCTAAGGGCCCAACATCACGAATGTTGTGATTTCTTTCTTTGTGGCCATTTCTTAAACTTCTTACACCTCCTGTGTTTCCGAACATAGCTCAAGTATTCTTTCAACACCCTTTTGACACTCTGTACCTAAAAATTCTCTGGGCTTTTTACTCTGAATTTCTCGTTCGTGGCCCATCCAAGTTCTGGGTAGAAACCATGGGCTCTGAACTTGAATTTTGTCCATTTCGACAACAATTCTTTTCTGAAACTTTTACTTCAACTTCCACTAACATGGCCCATCTAGGCTCAGTGTTGGAACCATGGCTCTGATACCATTTTGTAACATCCCCGACCACCAACCCCTATCGGTTAACGCTACCCAAACAACCTTATCATTATTTTTCTACTCTAATACCACATTGTGACGTACCCGACCACTCAAGCTAGGTCATGCTACCAAAAAACACATTCTTATTGAGCTTTTGATAACCCAAAAAGTATCATATCTAGCCATAGATCTGCTGGGTTATGGCACATAAAAACTCTTGTAGAACATCATACATATATAACTTGATAGACAATTAAATTATGCTAATATACAGATAAATGAAGAAATAACAGTAAAGCCTATACGTACAAAATATACAGTCTAAACTCATAAATATAAAACATGTACAAATACAAAGCAAGTAAATGAACACATAAAGGGTACTTATCTTTTTAGAGAAGACCACCAACTTGGTGCAGACCTTCCACGAACCTGCCAACCATAGACCACGTTGCTCATCACTCTCAGCAGTGGGTCACCCCCGAGCTGGGACTAAGCTCCACCTAGGGCAAAGAAATCCTAGACTAGGCCGAGGTTACAAAAAACTGCATAGTGCAACTGGAAGGATTCTCTCTAAGAGCCTACTTACGCCCACTACTCACAGACTCTCATTCCCCACATGCATGTTCCACCCCAGGAATATTCACCTTCACTGTTCCATAGTCCATCAACTGCTCCACTTCCCTTTCAGGGTCTCGACAACATGTTGGATCTAGAATTCTCAGAGCTCTGTAGCTGGTGCTGAACTCTCTCTAGGATAAAATCACTTCCCAGCAAACTCTCTCACCTTGAGAGAGCTTCTCATAGGCATGACAACCTGTCTCTTCAACCACGGACCTGACAACCCGCTTCTTCAACCAGCTTCAACTCAATTTCCAACAAGTGAGGACAATAGAAAGGCTCAAAATAGCTTAGGGGATGGAAACAACCACAATTCGATAAGGCACAACACTTCTTTGGCAAGTACAAATACGTTGTGCTTCATAGGAAAACACAGGTCAGCTTCATGGGTTTACTGGTTTCAGAGGCGCATGAATGATGCAGAGGTCGACGATGGAGATGATGGCTCAATACGTGAGTCAGTGGGTGAATCAGGTAAGATGGAAGACTTCCCGAGAATGGCGAGAGTTCCCCCCCCCCCGCCTCTGAATGGAAAGAGTGGCGAGGGAACGCGAGCATGGGGAGAGACGCGAGAGTGGAGGGAGAACCCCCCAATGAGCTGGCTTTCCCAACTATAAGCTGCATGGGCTTAGGTTGATACATGTCTTCCTGAAGCTGCATGAGATCCACTTAACACTCATTCCCTTTTTCCCGGGAACTTGGTGCAACATGGATTATGTCCAACCTTAGCCTTTTGGAAATAATAATATAATATTATTCCTTTAGAGGTAAGCCCTCTAGCTTAGCCCCTAATCATAGACACTTAGCCCCTTCCCTCACCCTACCTAATGGAGCTTAGTCCCCCATTCTCTTTTATCGTGATCGATCTACACGCAACGATGTATTTATATTAATGATATGAGTATTTACATATACAAAAACAGGCTCTTTGGCCTTTAGCATCTAGGCTCTCCGGCCAAATCATCACATAAGCCTCCTAGATTATAATTACTTGGCTCACCAGCCTACAAAACATATTTGTATTCATAATTACAACTGGAGCTCGATCTTGAGATATTACATTGTTACCCGCTTTCAAAACCTTAACCAATATTGTGCCTTATAAACTATTCAATAAAAATACCCTTAACATAAAAAAATTACGAATTTAAAAACTACCTCTTATTAAATCTTAGTGTCAAACTTCTAAAACATCTTAAACAAAACTATTATTCTCTTTTCTACATAAAAACTCCACTAAAACGTTGGTCAACAAATCCAAAATTAATAATAAAAACCAACCCATACCAAAATACTATAAAATAAATTCTTTATACATTTAAAGAAAAAAATATAAAATCACACACTTTTATATTTTATAAACATAACGCTGTTAAACAAATTTAAAATTAATAATTAAAAGCAACACATAACAAGATAGTATAAAATAAAATCTTTATACATTTAAAACAAAATATAAAATCACTCACTTTTATAAACATATTTCTTTAATGATATTATAAAGTATGCAATTAAATATAAAATCACTCACTTTTATAAACATATTTCTTTAATGACATTATAAAGTATGCAATTAAGATATAATGAGTTAGGATTGCAGTGTTGAAACCTCTCTTGCTTATGCAAGAAGGATAAGGTACGCAAACTATCTCCTAATTCTAACATTTTACAATCAAACAAACTAAATATTTTCTTGCATTATGTAAGAAGGGTAAGGGTATGTAAACTATCTCTTAATTTTAACATTTCACAATCAAATAAACTAAATATTTAAGATAGTTTTTTTGGTAATTTTTTTTTGGAAATATTTCTAGAGAAATTTATTGGATATTTTTTCCCATTTTGAGGATAGTATTTAGGATAAACTAGATTTTGTAGAAAGTCAAGGTTTTTTCAATAATATACTTATTTAAGAATTCAACATATCACTTGCAGAAATTAAACCTAAACTAGAGAAAAACACCCCAAACACAAATCACTCAAACAAAACTAATTTTTCAGATAATATATAATTAGAAAAAAAAATATTCAATAAATATTTTAATATATATTTTTATAAAAATGAAAATAAAACGATCATAAACTTAATAAACTTATTGAGTATTTTAAATAAATAAATTTTATTTTTAAGAATTAAATATTTAATTATTATTTTAAAAATTTAATGTAAATAATTTTTAAAATCAAAATGATTATTTATTATTTAAAAATAATTATATTATAGTTATTCTTTTAATTTTTAGAAAGTCAAAATTTTATATTTTATATTCATATATTATAAATCTAATTTAACATAATAAAAAAATTAAATTTGACCAGTTTAATAAACAAGAATGAAACATGCAAAATTTTAATACTCAAAACCCCAACTTGAAATATAATTTTTTAACTAATGTGATATCAGTGAAATATATTACTTGACATGGAATAAATAATATGTAAGTTCGACCATCGTTAAGCTTACTCATTCAAAGAGATAGATACCACTTATCAATATGATTATTGTGGACCAATTTGTGGAAAATATGTGGACCAATTTGTGGAAAATATGCAATATTTATATATCAGTCAATCCACATCACAATTGGGCAATACTTCTTAAATAAGAAATCTATGAAAGTAAAGTGTTTCATAATATTTTAACATTATTATACTTTAATGATTTTGTTTTTTAATTATGAAGACTTATAGTAATTGGGTCTAGTTTGTATGAAAGTAAAGTGTTTCATAATATTTTAACATTATTATACTTTAATGATTTTGTTTTTTAATTATGAAGATTTATAGTAATTGGGTCTAGTTTGTATGGTTGTGAGGACGGGTGTTATCCTCTTCAACCATTTGTAATTCTTGCAATTAACATATTTAGTTTTTAACGATTATATTGTCATGTTATTTTTGAGCTTTGTCGTTGATCTATCTTTATGTTCTAAAAAAATTATGATTTACTCTAAGTATCATTTTTATAATGAAGAGAAGTGTTAGGGAGTTTATTCTAGAATATATTATCTTTAATTTATTTTTTTTTCTTTTTTTTTTCAAGCAGAGAATATGATCAATTTTCATTGAAATCAATGCATAATATTAATCAATTATTTGATTGTTTATTTAATTAAATTTTAAGTTATGTTTTTTTTTTTTTTTTTAATAAAAAGAGGGTAGATCATGTTATATTATATCATATGCAAAAAGGAAACATCTATCCATAGGCTGCCAGTTGTTCCGCCAAATTAGCGGAAACCGGAACAATTGACAACCTTGGATATTCATGTCCAAAATAGGTAGACCGCCATCTTCCTTGCCCGAAGGAAACCAAGACGGGTGGCGGCCTGTAGTATGTGCAGTAAGCATGAAAACATAAATTGTAACTAAACTAAACATTAAATAGTTTGTGCTGACTGGACCCGTAACCGGAATTTGAACATCCAACCAGAACCAAAAATCATTCCTAGCCATGCAATTACCCATTGGTGTCGGAGGTGGCCTTGTCCAGGTCTTCGTTGTGCGATTCATTCTAAGTTGGCAGGGCATAGGGTCTTGCACACGTCGGACATCTTCGCCCTGCTAGTGCATTGGAGAAGGCTTCGTACAACATATCGATGCATTGGTACATGAGTGTGCAATGATAGACCTGGTCTATCATCTGGATTCTCAAATCAAACACCAAATCTAATTGTTTCAGGTGGAAGAGGGGTGGGGGGACACACCACTATTATGGTGCAATTGAGATAAGAGGTGGCGCTAGGACCTTGCCACCCTCCTTCGGCATGCCACCCGAAACAACCTCGCTTGTTGTTTCCCGCATTCCATCCTCTGCTCCGGTGTTGCGCTCCCTCCCTGTGCTTCTGTCTTTTTCTCAGGTTCTTCTTATCGCTTGGTGGCTCTGGAAGGAGCGTAGCCCGTTGAAAGTGTGGCTTCCTGAGAAGCCATATCGAGGAGCTCCTCCGGGAACTCCTCCTCGACGTAGAAAATGTGGAACTCCTCCATTTTTTCATCCATGGTGTTGGTTTCGTGGTGAGTCATTGTAGCTGACTGAGTGTCTTCCTCAGGGAAGTTTCTTGGAGGCTGCCAATTCTCTAGCACCGTGAAGAGAAGAGACTCTAGAGGGATCTGTATGGGTTCCTCCAGAGTGACCTCCTCCACATACACAATTGGAGGTGACCAGACCATCCCTTCTCAGCGAGCTATTTGAATTCTTTGAGTGCGGGCCATGGAGAGCACCCGCTCTAGCCTCTGCTGTCGCCTCTGCCTCGCAACTAGACTGTACTAGGTAGGCCCGCGACGTGGATTACCTCTGTCCTGTGGCATTGAAAAGGTGATGCTAATGGAGAATTTGCAGGAAGTGTTGCAATGGCCGCACCAAAGCACAAAACTGCTAACTTGGTGTGTGCCGAAGGCGAAATGGAGAGAATTGATGAATTGATGGGTGTTAACGGGGATGTGCGATATGACGTCTGCCATTATCGCCCCCCTATCATTGAATTTCCTTGTTTCCAGTCTGTTCACTCAAGGGAGCAGTCCCATGGCTCTTGGGTGGAAGTTAAGGCTGACATCCATACTTAAGGACGAGGGGATGGGAGCCGACCTGCCTTATTTATGGCTTGGCCAAGCCTGGTGCAACGTGGCATATTAGTATATCAGTTCACCATTTTAATTTAAGTTACTATGGTTAGTGAGCAATGGAAACCACCTTCATTCCTCTCCCACAATTATATCCAAACAAATGTTGTGATTTACAAGTATATTTATCAGTAGTTTTTTGTTATATTTCACATAAGAATTCATGTAATTCTTTGTACCTACACCATTCATGGATCAATTACTACTCTACAACAAAGAACTTGTCTGCATATCGTCATGCTCATACCAAAGAACCTTGATGAACTGAACAAGTGAGCCATGGAGGAAGGGATTTTCACCAAGTGCAAAACCTTTGAAGTGCTCTTGGCACTCGTATGACAATCTTGCAGCTAGGTCCTCAACACAGTGTCTCGTTAAGAAACCAAGATTTTGTTCATAGTAAACAGAGTTTTCTTGGAAAAAATTAGTAATATAAGAAGCCAAGCTTGTGTTCACATTAGACAAGTTTTCCTTGGAAAAAAAATGTGTTAATAGTAGTTACTATTTTTTCTTTTCAAGGAAAATGTATTTACTACAAACACAAGTTTGTCTTCTTGATGAGGTGCCATGTTAAGGACCTTGTTGCGAGATTCACACACACAATAATATAAGTTAGGTGGACTAGATGGAGTGATTAAAGGTTGTTGTAAATCAATGTCCAATGAGTTTACATTGGGTACCATCCACAAAATGTAGGGAAAAGTCGGGGGTTTCCCCACAATGTTTTTCTTGGAACAAAAAGGACTAACACTATAATGATTATTATAAATCAATTAATGATTGTTTTTTAGGGATATACACTAATTATAATTATAACACTAATCTAAATTAATTAACTTAGTCCAACTAACTACTTTTGGTAATTTATATCAAAGTTTATATATTGTTAATATTTTTTTCTAGGGTAGGGGTCGCAGGTACAGGAGGAGTTATCCTTAACCCCAGAGGAATTTCTATATATGCCTATGCTTGGAGCCTTGGTATTTCCTCTAACAATTAGGCTAATGCCTTTGCACTTCTGCAAGGTTTATCTTGACAAAAATCTTAGTATTTAGAGCTTGATAATGATAGTGGATTCCAAAATTGTCATTAGGTACATGGCCTTGGACTCAAATCCTCTATATTCTCGATTGGAAATAGTTATTGAGAGGAATAGACATGTTAAAAATTCAATTGCAAATGTGAAATTATTCTATATATTGCAGGAAAACAATACGGTTGTGAATCTATATGTCATTCAAGCAACAATGAAAAAGATGGGGACGATTGTCATTAATGGCAAGGAGTATCACCGACCTATTCCATGATTAATGAAGCATATCCCATATATCATTCATTTAATTGGCCACGTGGCTTGTTTCAAGGCTCACACCATACATGGAGTGAGGAAGTGTGAGAAGAGACTACTCCTCTCATATCAGATTCCCCCTCACATTCTTTTGAATTATTTGTTCATGTTTGTCACAAGCACAATGGGAATATGTTGTTGTGCTTGGATTACCCTAGGTTTTGGTGTCGGGTTTCAAGGCCATGTCGAGCTACCATATGTCTAGCTATCTGTGTGGTGGCATGAATGCTTCTCAGTCTTAGCTTCTCGAGACAATTGATCATCACCTTGGATGAATTTTGGTGGCTCTCCTTTGGAAATTCAGGTTTGAGATATTTTGTGTTTTTTTCTTGGTCTTGAATTGAAGCAATTACAGTTTTCATGGTAAGGTTCATGTCTCTTTTGTGTTTTGTGTTAAAATTTCTGACCCTAACCCAGTTTCAGTCTCGCGATTTTTCAACCAAAGTTAAATGCTCAAACCTAGTTTCAACACAGTTTCAGCATATAAAAAACTTAGCAGAAAATAAACAACAGAACTGAAACATGAGGATTCTGAACATCGTTTTCAACGCAGAAATAAAATATCAGCAGTATGCAAAACTCAGAAAATTTAGACACAAGAATTTTCGGTCTAACTTCGACCCTGGAAAAACCCACAAGGGGAAAACCAATGAGAGAGGGATTTTTATTATTATAGAGCTTCTGAGAAATTTCTTTTATGGCATATTCATCTTCAGAAATTTACACAAACTTATCTGGACTTTCTTTCGCAAAAAAAATCCTTCTGAACAGTCCTGGAAAATGCTCCTCGATTTCTGTCCCAGAAATCCTTACAACTGTACGACTGTCCCAGCAATTAATGTTGTACAAAATATCTCGAAATTCATGCCAAAACTCTGCTAAGACTGTACAGAAAACCCATCACGAACAACTCCTTGAAAATCATGTTGTACGGTCCTCGAAATTCATGCCAAACTGTACGAACTGTACATAAATACACTCAGAAATTAATTGCAGAAGTTACCTCGATTTTTGTGCCAATAAATGGCTATACGACAGCCTTGGGATGCATGCCAAAATCCTTAGAAATTATTCTGCTATCTCCCTCAATTTCTGTGCATGAAAAATGGTTGTACGACCTCTAGAAATCCGTACCGTACGGTCTGCGTTAATGGTTGTACCTTGTCTTGATATCCATGCTAGCTTGTTGCCTTGGGATGCACGCCCAGCTCTACAAATGATTCCTCTATTTCTCCAGCTCGACCTCCTCTCTTTTCTCTCTTGCTCTCTCAACAAGAAAAATGGATGAACAACCCACAATGGGTGCGCCCTCTTGCCCTAATCGACCTCATGAGGGAAGGTGAGGGGTTTTCTAATCTAACGGTTGAGATTAGATTAGATGAGTGGCTGAGATTAGGTGTCTCTTCACTCACCCTCACTTTAGTCATAAAGTTATCTTTTAATTTGCATCTCACAAATTAATTTGACTAGGACCCACATTAGGCACTTTCTCCCCCTTATGCGCCCAGGGAAGAGAAACACTTGCCTTGGTACTTTGTTTTAATTAAAAATTTAACACTCCCTCATATCGAGGAAAGTGTTACTCACCACTCCAAGCTTGTCCCTGAAAAATACAAACTTGCCCCTATTCAATGCCTTGGTGAGTATGTCTGTAACCTGCTCCTCTATAGATATGTATTGTAGCTCCACAACTCCTCTCTGAACATAATCACGGATGAAGTGATACCGAATCTCGATATTCTTAGACTGATCATGAAAAACTGGATTCTCTGAGAGTTTGATACAACTCTGATTATCACAGTAAATCATAGTAGGCCTCAACTGCAAACCGAATAATCCCACCAGCATCTTGTGAAGCCAAAGGGCCTCACAACTGGCCTGACTCGCTGCCATATACTCAGCCTCTGTCGAACTCAAAGCCACTGACTTCTGCTTTCGACTGAACCAAGACACAACTGTTGATCCCAATCTGAAGCAACACCCTGAAGTGCTTTTCCTGTCATTGACACATCCTGCCCAATCTGACTCTGTATAGCCAACTAGATGAACTCCATCTCCTCTATGATAGTCCAAACCATAATCTATAGTACCACAAAGATACCTGAGCACATGTTTTGCTGCCACCCAGTGCACTCTCCGAGGCTCCACCATGAACTGACTGAGAGTGTTAACAACAAAACAAATATCTGGCCTGGTATTGACCAAATACATCAATGACCCAATCAACTGACGATACAAAGTGGGATCCACCAACTGTGACTCAGAAGCATGAAGCTTCTTCCAGTTGGTAATCATGGGAGTGGTCATGGGCCTACTATCCCCCATCTGAAATCTACTCAGAATATTACACACATACTTCCCCTGTCCTAGGAAGATGTGTCCAAGCTCCTGCCAAACCTACAAGCCCAAGAAGTAATGCATCACTCCGATATCAGTCATCTCGAACTCTGAAGCAAGGCTCTCCTTGCAGCTGTTGATGAGTCTCTATGCCCCTGTAATGAAAATATCATCCACATAAAGCAAAAGAATGAGAGGATCCTCTCTAACAACAATGAAGCATAGGTTGGGATCCGCCTCACTCTTCTCAAAACCCAACTGCTGCAAATAGGCATCTATCCTCGAATACCAAGCTCTGGGAGCTTGTTTCAGTCCATACAATGCCTTCTTCAGTCTACACATATGAGACTCTCTCCCATGCACCTCAAAGCCCAATGGATGCTCAATATACACCTCCTCCTCTATAAGACCATTCAAAAATGCGGTCTTCACATCCATATGGTGGATCTTCCAACCCATATCTGCTGCAATGGAGATCACTTCCCTGATCGAAGTGTTTCTAGCAACCAGCGCAAAGGTCTCATCATAGTCAACTCCCTCAACTTGTGAAAACCCCCGAGCCACAAAGCGAGCTTTGTACTTCTCAATGCTACCATCCGAAACATGCTTTAGCTTGTAGAGCCATCTGGAAGTCACCACTGACTTCCCCTCGGGTCTAGGAACAACTTCCCAGACATCGTTCTTCATGATGGAATTGTACTCTTCCATCATGGCATCTCTCCATACCTGTCTACTAGAGGCCTCCTCAAAAGTGGTAGGCTCAGACTCCCGAATACTACTCACCATCGCGATGTAGCTGCAAAACCTATTGGGAGGTTTACTCTCCCTCACTGCCTGTATGGGATTCCCCACTGAACCCTGTGCCTCCCTCAAAGTGTCTTGAAGCCACTTGGGCTTCCTCCTCTCTGAAGTAGTGTCCTGTAGAGGGGCCTCTCCTTGCTCAACCCCATCTGCTGAAGACAATGATCCTGTAGTAGACCCTGAAGTACCTGTGGACCGGTAGCCTGTGAACCTGAACTCTGTGGCCCTGTCACCTGTGAACCTGTCGTCACTGAAGTTGGTGGCCCCAAACTCTGTGTCATTGTAGTCTGTTGCGGGCTCACCTGAATCTGAGGTGAAGACTTCTCACCTCTCTTTGTCCCTCTAGACTTCCTAAAGGATCCGTCCTCCTCAAATCTAACATCCCTCCTCAAGATAGTCTTTCTCAAGGAAGGAAGGTAAATACGGAAAGCCTTTGAAGTCTCACTGTACCTAACAAAGATCCCTCTCTCTGCCATGGGCTCCAGCTTTTTCCTCTTCTCAGAAGGGACATATGAATAAGTGATGCATCCAAAAATCTGAAAGTGCCCCACCTCAGGCTTCTTCCTAGAGAAAGCCTCCTCAGGAGTCATGCTCCCCACAACCCTGTGAAGACTCTTGCTCTGCAGATAAACTGCAATGTAGCATGCCTCAGCCCATAGAAATAGTGGCAGCCCCTGATCATGTAGCATGGCTCTCTCAGCCCCAACAATGGCCCTGTTCTTTCTCTCTACAACCCCATTCTGCTGCGGGTTGTAAGGAACAGTCAACTCTCTCCTGAAGCCCTCTCCTGCAAAAAAATCCATGAACTCCTTGGAGGTATACTCACCCCCATTGTTCGATCTCAGGACTTTGATTTTCTTCCCTGTCTGGTTCTCCACAAGAGCTTTGAACTCTTGGAACCGACTGAAGACCTGTCCTTTGGTCTTCATGAAGAAAATCTAGGACTTCCGAGAGAAGTCATCAATGAATACAACATAGTATAGGGATCCAGTCAACGATGCTGAAGACATCGAGCCACATACATCTAAATGTATAAGATCAAGTATCCCTGCTGCTCTACTGTCACTGCTCAGAAAAGCAGTCTTGGTGTACTTTCCCAAAGAACACCCCTTGCACAACTCATGGTGCTCTGAACTGAAATCTGGAACTCCCGTCACCATCTCCTTCAGAACTCTCAAAGCCCCATGGTGCAAATGTGCCATCCTCTTGTGCCATATCTCACATAGGTCACTGCTGCTGCTGGAAGAATGAATCAATGCTCTCGCTGGCTAGAACAAAAACTTGTATAACCTCTCATGTCTAGTACCAATCACTTTGGCCGAAGTGATGCTAGACCCTCTGGGGAAAAGAAGCACTTGCCCATCACGGAACAAGACCTCATAGCCCTTCTCCTAAATAGTAGAAACTAACACTAATTTCTTCTTCAAGCACGAAACATAAAGAACCTCTGTCAAAGTCATGGGAGACAAAGACTCCCTCCGAAATGATACGATCCCACAACCAGCCACCTTGACCTCCCGATCATCTCCAAGCACTACCTCTGCATCTCCACACTGAGTAAGATTTGTCAAGTGCTCACGAACTGTTGTCATATGGCGAGAGGAACCACTGTCAATATACCAAGTATCAGGAGTAGTGGTCCTTGAGGATAAACATACAATCAAGGAAAATTCCTTGTCAAACTTGGTGGAAAACTCTTCCACCTTTGTTGAAGCTGTTGTTTGTTTCTTCTTCTTGTTGGGACACTATCCTACATAGTGCCCAAAATTATGGCAAGCAAAGCACTTGACTTTTCTCATGTCTTTCTTCCCTTCACCCTTGGGCTTCTATCCTCCCTTTGGACCCTTCTTGAACTTCTTCTTGCTAGTGGTAGCAAGAGCCACATTCTCCTCCTCATGACCAGTAGATGAACTGCCATGTACATAACCTCTCCGGGTCTCCTCCTGTTCACTGTCATCCCAAAGACGTTCCCAAGCGGGAAGCTTCTCCCTAGCAACAATGCCCTCCACAAAAACAACCCATTGTTTGGAAACACCATTCAATGTTGTTCTCACAACATCACTGTCAGCTATGGCTTCCCCCACAACTCCAAGTTCATCCCTCACCTGTGTCAATCTAGTAAGGTATGTGACCACATTTTCAGTCTTGGTCATTTTTATGCTCTTCAGTTTTTCCCTCAAAACCATCTTCCAGTTCTCATTTGTACTCTGGTACAATTTAGTCAAAGACTCCCACATCTCATAGGCATGTGTCTTCCCCGTCAAGTGAGGAATCAAATGATCCTTGATGGCATCAAGAATAAATATCTTAGCCTTGATACTCTTCTTAGTATAGGCTGCAAGAAGAGTAGCATTAGTAGGTACCACAACAGGATGAGTAGTGGTATTCTCCACAATATCCCACAACTTGTTCTCTTGCAAAAGCAAGATCATCCTCTCCTTCCAAGCACCAAAATTTGCTACCCCATCAAGTCTGTCCTCAACTCTTAGACCAGTAGCCATAACCCTTTTTCTGCTGAAAATCACAAATTCAAAAAATTTGCCCTGTGAAGTGACTGTTGTCCCAACTTTCTGTCTGCTGAAATCTATGCTTCCCTTCAACTCAGCTCTGATACCATGTTAAAATTTCAGACCCCAACCCAGTTTAGTCTCGCTGATTTTTTAGCCAAAGTTAAATGCTCAAACCCAGTTTCAACACAGTTTCAGCACAGTTTCAACATATAAAAAACTTGGTAGAAAATAAACTCCAGAACTGAAACATGAGGATTTTGAACATCGTTTTCAACGCATAAATAAAATATCACCAGTATGCAAAACTCAGAAAATTTAGACACAAGAATTTTTGGTCTAACTTTGACCTTGGAAAAACCCACAAGGGGAAAACCAGTGAGAGAGGGATTTTTATTATTATAGAGCTTCTAAGAATTTTCTTTTACAACATATTCATCTTCAGAAATTTACACAAACTTATCTGGACTTTCTTTTGCAAAAAAAATCCTTCTGAACAGTCCTAGAAAATGCTCCTCGATTTCTGTCCCAGAAATCCGTACAACTGTACGGTTGTCCCAACAATTAATGTTGTATGGACTGTCTCAAAATTTGTGCCAAAACTCTGCTAAGACTGTACGAAAAACCCTCCATGAACAACTCCTTGAAAACCGTGTTGTACGGCCCTCAAAATTCGTGCCAAACTGTATGGACTGTACGAAAATACACTCATAAATTAATTGCAGCAGTTACCTCGATTTTTGTGCCAATAAATGGTTGTATGATAGCCTTGGGTTGCATGCCAAACTCCTCAGAAATTATTCTGTTGTCTCCCTCAATTTCTGTGCATGAAAAATGGTTGTACGACCTCTAGAAATCCATATCGTACGGTCTGCATTAATGGCTATACCTTGTCTTGATTTCCATGCTAGCTTGTTGCCTTGGGATGCATGCCTAGCTCTGCAAATACTGCCTCTATTTCTCTAGCTTGACCTCCTCTCTTTTCTCTCTTGCTCTCTCAACAAGAAAAATGGATGAACAACCCACAATGGGTGCGCCCTCTTGCCCTAATCGACCTCATGAGGGAAGGTGAGGGGTTTTCTAATCTAACGGTTGAGATTAGATTAGATGAGTGGCTGAGATTAGGTGTCTCTTCACTCACCCTCACTTTAGTCATAATGTTATCTTTTAATTTGCATCTCACAAATTAATTTGACTAGGACCCACATTAGGCACTTTCTCCCCCTTAGGCGCCTAGGGAAGAGAAACACTTGCCTTGGTACTTTATTTTAATTAAAAATTTAACATTTTGGATGGTTCTCCTCTACACCTCTACTAGTGTCAGGAGTCTCAAACTGGTGAGCTTTGTGGATTTTGGGTCAGTTAAGCCTTGGTCTCAGTCCCTCTATTAAAGTAGGCCATGTTCCTTTATTTCTCTTACCTTGGGTCTTGATTTCCTCTATAACTCATTGCAAGCCTGTAAACCTTGAAATTTGTGATTATCCTCTTCTATTTGGAACTTGTACTATAGTGTTTTTCAGATGGATGAAAAGGAAATACATGAGCCCAGGAGGGATATTAAGTGCCATGATGAGGAAATTGACAGACATGACAAATTAATTCATTCAATCAAAGAGAAAATGGTGGACGAGGAAAATAATATTATCTCTCAGGATGAAGTTATAATGGGCATACTCTTGCAACAAAAAAGACATATTACTGCATTGGAGACTGAATAAAGAGAGTTGCATCACTTGGTTTCTCAAATATCAAAAGGGAAGAATTCTAGAAATTACATCCATGTTCATTACGTGAATTCAAACTTTTGAAATCCTATAGAAAAAAACACAATTCATCAAGTTTCGAAGCACTTCGAAATAGTGAAGACAATGATGGACCCAACCAAGGAAGGAGCGTATGAAGCCACCAATTGACTTTCCTTTAGTTATATAAATAGATATGTTTTTTAAAGTTATCAGAATTCTAGGTCGTTTTTGTGGGGTATACACATTGGATATTTCAGTACTATGTTGTATTTGAAGATTTTTTTGGTACCCAACTATATGCTAGAACACTACTTCCTTTTCACTTGTGAACTTCTATTTAGAAACAATTTTTTATGTATCTTTGTTGCAAGCTTTGCTGCAACTCTCTCTCT
>ML783247.1:230826-261520 GCA_009831015.1 Picea engelmannii | reverse complement strand
TATATATATATATATATATATATATATATAATGATTGTAATATAATAATATTATTAAATAAATCAATGATTGATTTTTAGGGGTTACTATACACTAATTTATTTTTTTGAAGGAAAATACTACGAAGAAATATAAATAATTCTTGCTCATGTTCATGGATGACATCCTTAGTAAACCCGCCAACGTAAACTAGTGCAACTCACCTAGAAAGGATTGGAACCGGGAATCCACTGGCTTAGAACTAGCCATATGTGCAACAACATTGACAATAACTAGTTGAGCTAACTCCTTGGGCTATTATACATTAATAATAATTACACTACTAATTAATATTAATTAACTTAGTCCAACTATGTACTTTTGGTGGAAGTCCAACATCCAAGAGAAGGTTTTGATAGTGTGTATTATTTATTTATTTTTAAGATTGTTAATTATACTAGCATACCCCTGAAGCAGGGGAAAGGGAACACCGAAGTGAATCTAGGTGGTTATGTTGTTCAAAGATCAAAGGATTTGTTTATTTTTATAAATGAATACATCAAAAGGTATTTTAGTGGGGGTAAATTAGAATGCATGTATGATGGAAGGATGCGAAGAAGGAATTCTTGAGATCATTGTTTATTGTTAAGTCAATTTCAATTATTGTTTCTAGTGGAGATTTCAAGAAAAATACAATGGTAATATATAAAGAGAATATTCAAAGGAGTATTGGGTAGGAGGAAATAGAGAGTCATTATGTATTATGAATATGATGACATTTTCTTGGGTCACCGATACAATTCAATTAGAGGTTGGAAACCACCAATTCAAATGAGCTCCATAGTCTAAAGTGCATGATAGAGTCATCACTTTAACAATTTTTCAAGAATGGAGTTCCATCCAAAGTGCGTACAAAATTTACCCATAGAAGGATGAGAAACACCCTTCCAGTTGAGATGATTATTGAAGCACCAAACCCCCTGACTATTCTTTGTATGAATTTTCATTGTAATCAATATGTCCACACAATTTCATTTAGAATATTGAAGACATGAGCAATTGAATGGTTTCTTGCCTCTTCTATTTGGGTTATATAAGTATGAAGATAACATGAGAATAAATTTTATGGAAAGCAAACATAATCTGAAAAATAACAAACACCAATAATAAAGCATCTAATGATGAGTTTGGAGAGCATCATATAAACCCATTAACATTGAAATTAATATAAAATTGATCATCAAATATGAAGTTATATCCTTTATCAGAGATCACTTGCTTGTTCACCATAATGATTCCCACCCATGTAACCACATTGATTGCCCATAATCCAACACTTGAGAGCAACTATTTGTTTTTGTAACACATACTAACTATAATCTTGGAATAATTAAATGATATGTTGTAGAGTGGGTTCCTCCAAAACTAAATTTCAATGATATTCATACAAATTTGTATACACCCAAAAATATTTGCGAGATCTTAGTAGAAATCTTTTCCAATGGTGAATAACTTCAATGTATGTCAAGAGATATTTTGTATACATGACTAATCTTGTACACACCATTATTTCAAGAATGACAGAAAAGAATAATTTAAAGAAATCCAAACCAAGTCTCACACTTGTAGAGATGGATCTAATGAATAACGTGTATCACCCTCCACTCTATTCTTCAAGTAAAATTCCATGTTTTTCCATTTCAAAACAAATAAAAACAAAAGTTCATATCTAGAAAAAGGATTAGAATTGATTTCAAAGAAGCTTCATAATTTTCAAAATACAAAAAACAATGAAAATTTTGAACATGCCTTGTAAATTCACACATGAAAAACAAGCAATGGAATTAACATCTTCAAGATGAAATCCTCCATCACCATGATTGTCCATCGGTTCAATAAACACCCAATCCACATATTGCAATAACACGTTTCTTCTTAAAATAAGTAGGCATCATACTTTAAACTGGATTTAGAGTTCAATGTTCTAACCACTGGACCATGATAGTATCGAATCCAAAGAATCATCTTTCTTTTTTAAATGTAAAATCCTTTGCAAATATTTATAATCCTAAAAACACGTTAATTATTTTCATTTCAAAGTATCAAAATATAATAAAACATCCTTACATGATATCAATAGCCAAAACAAACTAGGTACTATCATTATCATCAAAATCTTTTGTGTTGTCCAATGCAAATCACAATTCATTCGTACTTCTTTCAAACCATTTTAACTTGTTATTAAATAATGAAGAATATCTTATACAAACATTAACAAAATCAAGTCTACAAGTTCACTTGGAAGGATTTTCAACCTTCAAAGACTAATTACATCTAGAGTTCATGACATAATAAAAAATATCTAGAGTTCATGGCATAATAAAGAATAGATCCAAAATTCATGTAATAAAAAATAGATCCAAAATAGAGGAATGAATTTACCCAAAAATACTAAAATGCTCACCTCTAGATTTATTACAATTATGAAGATATGGCATATGCCTAATGTTATGTAAACAATTCAAAAAAAAGGTCTGGTATAAAAGCTAAGTGCCCATGACTTTTCTTTTTCCCAATATGACTTTGATGCAAACTTGTTAACACGTGAGGATGGAATGAGGATGTCACTTGGTTAGGAAAAATTATGCGAGAAGATCACAAGAAACCAGTTTAAATAATTTTAAAACCTGCCTCTAAATAAGGGCTGGTAAAATACGAGTGCCATTTGAAACTTCCATCTAAGGTTTGGTCGCAAACCAACAACAAGAAATAAATTTGTTTTGTCCTTCCACACAATTACAAAATAGTGAACCAAGTTTCTCCAAATTTTCTATAGTGGAAGAAAAGAATTCAAACTTGTAAATATACATGGATTAATATGGAATACGCATTGTGTGTCGATATCTTCTATGATTTCAATGCTAGCATTCGAAGTGAAGCTTGACAGACATATTTTTTATAAATCCCTTATAACATCATACATGAAAATTGTCTAATGCAATAATCCCAAAGAAATAGAAATTGCTACCTTTAAGACATTGATCCTTCCCATGCCTAAAACCAAACAAATCCTGAGCTTTTGATTTTCTCATAGTTTTCATTGTGCGGTTTATTTTTGCGCTAAGAGACTAGACCTCGATTTACTTGTTGGCTTCCTAATACTTGAAGTTGCGCATTTGTTTACTACTTTTCCTTTGTCTATGATTTATGTATTAGTTAAATTATATCTGCCTACAAACAAAGACAAAGGATTGGGAGAAGTTCAGAAACCTCAAATCAAGGCTAGGAATAGATTTTTTTGGGCCTCTCACACAATTACAAAATAGTCAACTAGGTTATCACAAGATTTCTATATGGAGGAAAATAATTCAAACCCTATGATTAAACCCCACACTCCATGCGTTAGAAGTAGATTTTCAACTTAAACTCTACCTCAGCCCGGACTTGATAAGGCGTCAATCAGAGGCGGGTTGAGCATCTGCCAACAACTCTCGATCAGACCGCCAATTCGATGGAATCTGCCTTGGTTTCAGTAATGAAAGTGTATAATTTTGGGGACTGGTGAAATAGTAGATGTCGCATGTACTAGGCGGGATTGTCAGCTTGAATTTATTTTGCTCGCGAATGGTAAGGGGACATGTGGACATTCTAGGGAAAATGGAAATTAGACAAGAGGCGAGTTCCAAGTGGCTATGGAAAGATGACAAAGGCTTGGACAGAACCGCCCCCTTAAAAAACACCTTCGGTGTAAAAACACTTAAGGTTTTGTTATATTTTTCTCCAAGTTTCTAAAGAAACGCTACAACCCCAAAATTCACAACCATATAAGATCACCCAAGTAACAAGTGTATCAAAGATGAATTTTTTAAACCAAATCCAAAAATATATATTTTTTATAATGGTTCTCAAGAACAAAATACGTTTTCCAACCTCCATTGATCCTTCTATTTATATTATAGTTCCAATTCAGCATGTGATGCGGAAAAACTCCAAGATATTTGTAAGAAAGAACTCCATCCAAAATGTTATTGTCATACATAAAATTAGGATAGTTGATTTTCCTATATTTGACGATCATAATATTTGTCTTATCAATATTTACTAACATTATATAGCTAGCACAAAAATCCTTTGAGAGTTCTAAGTTTTAGTCATGATCCACTGGGCTCATTTCCAAAAGAATAATATATCATATTTGTAAAAAAGATGAATGGTGACCATTCCAGTCCAAGTAGTGCCGACACAACCTACTTGCTCTAGACTTACCTCTAACTTATCAATATAAACACCATAAAAGGTGGAGAATAGATAACATCCTTACTCAACTCCTTTATTTTTTTTTCCATTAACAAGTATATTTTATATTTAGATAGAGTTGTCTTTGAACCAAACAACATTGTAATACAAAATAAAGGAGTTTGCCCTTTACTTTTCTTTTTTTTTTCTTCGGAAAAATTCGTAATTTTATACCAAATTACATTTTAGTGCATGAAGCACTCCCTAATCATGGGTAAAAAAGCATAAAAAATACAACAATAACTAAGTAAAATCAGAATCTAAAAGATAGGCCAGAACTGCATGCCCAAGAAAGGACCTCAAAGTGCAGATCCACACTGCCTGCCCAAAAGATGGACCTCAAAGTGTAGATAAACACTGCACGCCCAAAAGATGGACCTCAAAGATTCAATCCAACCTCCAAAGAGTAGAAAAATACCTAGCAATTGTTGCACCAAACACCAGAGCCCAAGTCCAGAAACCCAATATCTCTCCACCAAAGCTCCACGGGAGGGAGCCATCGATAGGAAGAATCCCCATCAGGTTCGAGAGGCGTAGTACCTCCCAACACAACAATAACCAGAGTATCATCTCTACCATACCAGAGAGAAAAACCCCAACCAGGCCAATGGTCGCACAATACAAAATAGAGCATCGAAACTGGCCCGAATTGACATAGACAAGGTGGGATCCCACGGGAGCAGAGCCATTGGCAAGGAAGAGCACCAGAACCTATCCCAAACTGTTGCAGGAAAGGCGAGAGCCCACAGGGGCATAGCCACCGTTAGGAAAGCGAGTAGAGACTCATCGGAAAGGGAGGGAAAATCCCACGGGGATGAAGCCACCATCAGAAGGGTCACGAACCAGCCAGTACCGTCGAAGGAAGGCACGCCGCCATGGATATTCGAGCACCTATGAGAGGGGAAGTGGCTAGGAAAGCCATAGCCACCTCCCCCATTGGCGCGTATGTGTTTGCTACCAGTTTTTCCTTTACTTACTATCCAAAACATATAATTTAATATCCAAATACCCCCTATTCCTAACCTTCCACTTCCAACCTTTAAAGGCCTAACATGCACACTATGTTACATATTGAAATAGTAAATTAATTGTTTGGTAAAACATACCATATGCATTAATAAAAAATATCTCCCTTTAAGGGCTTCAACTACCATGCCCACTCAAGTATCCATTACAACATTCTCAGAGCGCATCTCCACTTCAAATTGAGCTACAGGGATGACTTCACTTGTGGCATCCACCAATTCTCAATTAAGTAAGGATTGTTTATCCATATCCTCATCCTTCACCTGAGAAAGACTATAGAGGGAGGAGTCCCTCAAGGACATAGAGTCTAGTGGGGTAGGTGATGAGACAACCTCCTAGGGGAGGTTAAGGTGGACCAAAATACTTCCGACCAGATACTGTAAAGAACACATTTGGGACATTAACTATGGATATTTATGGTGGTGGATACACATGAATGTTTTGGCCTCTTTCTCTATATACCTTAGTTCCAAAATATTAGTTGTGGTCTCCACTGCACATTGATCCCTAACCCAATTCCTACCTTAAGCTTCTTATCCAATTCTTCCTACCAACAATTCCAAAGAATGGTGGAGTTCATGGCATTGCACTATGGTTTTGCTACCTCATGCTCATAACCTCTCTCTGAACCTATTTTATCTCACATAGAACATAGAATTTTCTTTTGCAATGGCAATGTCCCATTATTGCCTATATTTTACCTATTTCTTGGCCAAGCCTTCGACAACCAAAGCACCCCAACCCATCCCCAATGCTCATTCATAGTTGGAGCTAAGAGTAGAGATAGAAATAATAACATTGAACCAAACCATGAAGCCATTCCCAAAAAACTAACATACATTGTCCTCTCCTGTCATACTAAACATAATTGAACATGCATGAGGGAAAGGAATCAGATGCGTGAAGTGATAGAACCTTCACTCATTGCCCATTCTCCACTGCATGAGGGGACATATGTTGTAATATTCCATAAACACCTTAATTCACACACAATTCATGGGAGGGGTAAGATGCACATATTCCCCCCCTCCGCGTGTTTGATTTAAATAACCCTTCATTCCATCCTAGCTCCTAAATGGGCTTACATGTCGACCTCTCGATTTTTCTTTTGTAGAACATAGAAAATGTCCAGCTTCTCAAAGTTTTGTGCTAGATTGATGACCTTTAAATTGGGTGAGTTTGGAAAGTTTAAAATTTGGAATAGGTATTTAATGGAACAATATGTTAAAACTAATGTTTATTCCCCGACAACCATCAATTATTGTACTCCTTTCAAATTTATAGAAACAAAACCTTGATGTGTTGTGAATGCTTCTGCTTCATTGTTGGTTGAGTATCCTAACACCAAACATACAACTTTGATCTCATTCTCTATGTTTTGTTTTAGTCAAGAGACATAGATTTGCATTACGTGTTCTTATAATAGCTCTGATACACACATGGAAAGCACTTCCCACAATTGGGTATAATCCTCCATTGTTTATATCCATCATAACTGAGTGAATTTAGAAAATATCTATTTCTCATTCATATCGTTAAATTTATTTAAAATAAATTATTAAATTAATTCCAACCTATCAACAAGATTTGAGTTTTGGATTTCCACCATAGGAATCAATTGTAGTTTGATCCTTCCAAAAACATGAATGTCACTCTAATCTTGTCATCACCATTGTAGTTTTGGTACATTTCATAATATAGTTCAACTTTATTTACCCATCTTGTGACATTTATGTTATCTTCTTTGTCAAATGTGGACCATTTTTTATTTTATCCACGAACCTACTATATGATCCCAAATTGGGTGGTGAGTTAAATGAAATGTTAGAACTTCAACTTCATCTCCTCCTTGCTACTAGAAAATAACGTTTAGCATCCCATTTTGTGTTTCCAATTTTTTTCCAAGTCCTTAGATCACATAAATGGAAGCATTTGGGGGTGCCTCATTTGTATTCTCATGGGTTGCATTTACATTTTTTTTTTATGAATCTTGTGTTATTGTGCATCACATTTATTTTATGTCTTTTTTGTAACCCTTTGCATTCAATAAGTGTTCCTTCCATCCTATATGTGTCCCTTGCATCCCAAATTGTGTCCCAATAACCCTAGCATATTAAGTTGCATCCTATCTATCCTGAGCATCTTAATTTCCATCACTTGGGATGCCAAAAAGTGTCATGTGTCATGTTCCATTATTGTGCATCCCATTTTCAATGTGGGTTTTGAAATCATGACCTATTACTTACTAACCTAGTGACTTATCCATTACCTTATACTAGATTTGGTAAGTGGTAGGGTAATTTTTATTTGTATTGTAATGTAAATTAAATAGTTGGAATGACACATCAACTTCTCATGGCCATAAAGTTTTGGTATGAACTTTGATTAAGGCACATGATAGCTCGTTGAAAATCTCTTAACGAGTTTTACAACATGGAAAGTATAAAATCACTTTCCCCATGATTTTTATAAGGCCCAAACACAAATAAGTGACTAGCATAAGCAATGCACATAAGTGGAACACGTAAGTGATCCACATAAATGAAGCACCATAATTAATGCACATAAGTGGCATGTCATAAGAAACACAGATGAACGACACGCTTGCTTACTTATTAAGAGATTCACTTTAAGTGAAGCGCTTAAGGGATGCACATGAAAGGTGCACCACATAAGAAATTCACTTATTAAGTTAGACATATAAACACACCATAAGTGTTGCACATATGTGACACACTCAAGCAATGCATATAAGCCTCACTGCACCATATTATGTGACAAACATAAGCAATGCACCATGACTAGAGACACATAAGTGGTGTACATAAGCGACTCACTTAAGAGATACACATAAGTAATGCACCCCAAGCAACACAGTTAAGAGACACACTTAAGTGATAGACATAAACAATGCACGTACATAGCGGTAGAAATCTCTAAGAATAGATGCATATATATATGCCAAGCCCTAACGTTGACAGGAGGTTGATGCCTCTATATATGACAAAATGAAATAGAAAGTTAAAGACAAGAATATAAAGAGGATAGAATTCCAAGAGTCGGGTGTGTCAAGTTGGAAACGAAACAGTAAATTTCTCAAGACCATAACTCCTACATATAAAGTTGAATTTGGGCATACAACAACTTGTTGGAAAGATCTTCAAGAGAAGAAAAAATTAGATGCAATAAGGATGCAACCAAGAACACTATGGAGACATTGGGACACAAATTAGGATGCATTGAGACATAAAATATGATGTAGAGGGATGCAATAAACATATTTGAGACATAAATGGGGACACAAAAGATGTATGAGAGCAAAAGAAACATATTTAACACACAAACATGGACAAAAAAGGATGAAAAAGGGGACATGGAGGGATAAAAAAATGGGACATGCAAAAAGGGATACATAAAAAGGTGATGCATCCCATATGTAGTTTCTTTCCATGTGGGACACAAAAATAGTATGCTACAACCTTGTCGTGTAGTAGGTATGCTTAACTAAAGTAGGAAGTCTACTAGTTTATGCATTATATTGAAAATGTTGATTAGTCCATCATTCTAGTTTGAACTTCTTACATTTGTTTTCCCATTATTAACCTTGCTAAATATATTACACATGGATTTATTTATTTACGCTAAGTTATACCTTGTTTGACATTTTTTTCTTTTTTATTCAGGAGTGGGTAAGTCTAGTTCTCAAAAAATTCCACTTCTTTATTTACGAGAATTCCTCCCTACTAATTTGAATTCCTAGAACATTTGATGTAGATGAAATTATTAACAAGCTAGTAGTTTGCCTTGAAATATTTGTAAAGTACACAAAGTCGACACCATTCTTGGTGTTCAACTCAGGATCTATGTCTTTGACACAAGTATACAAAAATTTACAATTTGCATAGATTCTCTTCAAAATGTAGCACATTGCCTTAGACCTTGTGCAACAATATGGGCTATGTAAAAACTATTTGGAACCTTGAGGATCAATTCTGAAATTTAATTTGTATCCTTTTCCATTAAATAAAATATTCATGACGTTCCAACATTTTTTTATAGTTCTTCAATTTACATTTATGTAAATGAATAACCTGTCAATCTTAGGTTCAAAAAAATTAGATTGCTAATAAATTTGGATTTAACATGGATAAATTGTTAATAGAATTTGTATTTAACATTGTTTAAGGATTAGTTTTCTCACATTTACAATTTCAAAGAATTTACCCAAAAAATACCAAAATTAATCAATCCGCTCATAAGAAAAGAATTTATAGAAAATTACTTGGAAATAGTTTTCTTTTATTTGAACTTTGGATTATAAAATCTCTCCACCTACTCATCAAACACATTCTACTCCATCTTTTTTTTTATATAGTAATTTAGGCATTTTATGGAACAATATAATACAACCCTTGAAATTTAATATATGTATCTATCTGGAGGACTAATCAAGAAAGTTGTCACACAATTAACAATAAGACCATCTATATTGGTTATACACTCTTCCTGAAGGGAGATCTATACACCAACAATACATCAGAGTGATTGGACGATACATCCACAAAGCATATTAATAAAATTACAAGCTCTATGTTATCAGACTAACTATCAAACCCAGAACTAGAATTGATATTACATGGCCTTGTGTTCTAATCCCTCGTTATATTCATAAAAAGAAAAAGATCCATCCTCCAAGAGGAGAGCTTGTTTTCAGAGAGCATTTGTATGATTGTTCATCTACCTATAGATGTGTTAGAATGAATTCCATTCATATGAATAAGGGGAAGTTTGAATCCTTAATCAAATGCTCAGATGCACTACCACAACATTGTTTCTTTTATTGGCCCAATCGATGACAATCTTCAAGTCACCTATCACTTGCATCTTCTTAACACTATGTTTGGAAACAAAATATAGGAACATCCATAAGGCCGAGAACTTAGCCTTCATATTAGATCCTCTCCCTGGAGCATATCTGACATGAAAATAATGGGATGAGTTGAGGTAAATAACCACACCTATGTTGAATTTGGGAGGGAATCCCTAACTAGCTCCATCAAATAACCCCCAAGGTATTTCAAAGTCCAATTGGAGAATTATGGGCAACCTGGGAGATTTTACTTTTTTTTTCAGTTTTATACTCAAAGGAGAATTTTTCAATGAGACCTGCCAACACCTCTATTGGAATAAATTTATCTTAGAAAATAAAAATATTCCAAGCCCACCAGACTGCATAAACCAAGTGACAAGGGAGAGAATTGAAACATGACATTGAAGCATCCATTAACCATTCTTGGACACATTCAACAAGCTCCGTCTACGCCCATTGAACCTTTGTTTTAAATTTCCAGGCAATATTGATCCGAAAATGGATTAGAAATCATACACCACTTGATCTGAACCAAGTGTCTCTAATATCACTTGATCCTCAAATAGTATTAAGTATGACACCACTTTCTTATTCCAAGATTCTTTTATTGACAGTGTTTATAGCATGGAAGTGTCTTATCTTACTTAACCAAACACTTTAACTGATGAACATAACTTGCATAATCATTCATACATGAGCATATGCATAATCACATGAAAGCAATAATTGTATTTCACAATGACCTTCTTGCATGTTACTCAAACTCAATTACAAATGTCAAATTCAGCATCGTTTCATAAAATTGAATTCAATGACTATATACACTATATATTTCTTTAAAAAATGCCCAAAGGCTCTCTTACAACTCACAAATCCCAAATTTGCAAAATTTTGGCTTACAAATGAGTAATAATATTGTCACCATCGACTTCATCTCGAAAAATCGATTATGATTACTATAAATACCCTATAACTCTCAAAAGACTACAAACTTGACTTCAAAAAGAAAATGAGCAGAGCTTTAGTACATAAGAATGTTGTGTTCAAAAACACAAAAGAAAATCATGTAAAACACCAAAAATATTGTGTAAAACACAAAAAAGTTTTGTGTAAAATGAGTTGGGATGTGTGCCATTAAATAGATCACCCCTCTTAACAAAATCCCAAAATTATTGGATAGCATCTAAATATAGTTTGGTTGGTTTATAACCAAATCCTAACTTTGTAGCATGTCTTTACTATACATTGTTTAGTTTGTTTTAACAAACTATATACATGGCATAGCGGTTAAAAAACTTGGCACAAAAAGTGGAAGTCGTGGGTTCTATTCCCCACTACCTTTTATGGTTGGTTTCAAGCGGTTACATAACACATATATATAGTATATGTTTTAAACTAACCCATGTGGTTTTTGGTGAAAAAATTATACTATTATATGGTGGTTATAATATGATAAATATATATAATAACCAATCCAATATAAGCTAATGAAGGATCACCATATGTCAAGACCCGGTTGGTCTACTTATGTGTCAAATGTTTAATTGTGATTGGACCATATCTGCCACTAGTCATCATGTAACAGGGCCACATGGAGGTACTATATGCCACATTAGTTGCCAACAATCATGTGCCATGTCACCTATATGGTGCCACTTGTCAACTTGTGAGCCTGCCACGTGTCTCTCTTAGAGCCTGCCACATGTCTCTTCAGGGTTGACTTGAACTTTGACCAGCCATAACTTTTGCACATGGACTCCGTTTGAGGCAAAATTTACATCGTTGGAAAGATTGTGATGACCTCTACGCATTGATTATGTTTTCAAGAGCTTTTAAGAGGATACATATTTGAGAATTTATGATCCCTTATGGACCCCTGTGAGCGTTTTGGGTCCTCCTTGACCTCAATGAGTGTCTCTGGATCCTCCTGGATCAAATACAACTCCATACTTCCTTAAGGTAAGAACAATGTGCAAAAAGGTGTTCAATCATCTCAGAGTCATATTTGCAAAGAGAACACTTATTCGGGCCTATCCAACCTAATTTAAGGATATTTTCTTAGGTAAGAAGCTTATTCTTTAATGCCAACCACAACAAGATCTTGGATTTTAGAGGCCCATGAAGCTTCCATACACGTTCCCACCACCAAACTTTCTCCCCTTCAAACTAAGTTACCAACTTGGTAGACTAGCCCAGTTTTGTCAAATAGTCACTTGTTAAGGGATTTTTGGACCAAGCCAGAGAGTCTTCCTCATCATCTGAAAGCTTGGTGAAGTTGGTGCACAACTTGCTAACGTACATGTGCCATTATGCTGCCAACTTTCCCTCTAAACCTAACTCAACTTCATACTTCCACCGCCTCTTGCCAACCTCTTGATGATTCAAGGACTGAGCATCGCAAAGGGAGTAAATACCTTGGCCATGAAGGGATATAAGAAGGTTCTCAAAAATATGGTATCCATTATCCCACCTATTTAGGGATTTTTTCCAAGCCGAACCTTCCTACCATTCCCTATTCTTCAAACCATTTAATTCCCAACCAAGGGAAAACCATCGACCAAAGATTTCTAGACCAAGAAATTGTCCTTAGTTGATTTCTTGGGATTATGAAACCAATCTTCAATAGAATCTCCTCCTAAGTAATTTGATCTCATGACCCTACCCCACAGAGATTCAATAAAAGTGATCCTCCACAGATTAGTAGCCACAAGAGATTGATAGAAGAGATAAATGTTTTTTTATTCCCCAACCTCCTAACTTCTTCGAGAGTGCAACATTTGACCATTTGACCAAAGGAATACCATAAGTTGACTTCTTTCCTATCCAAAGGAACTAAAATATATTTTTCCTAATCTTGGTAAGAATTCCTTTCGAGATTTTTGCAATAGAAGCCCAATACACCAGGATGATTTCAAGTACATACTTTAGAAGAACATGCCAACCTCCTCTGGAGAGCCACTGTTGAAGAGGCATTTTGGATAAGTCTCGGGATCTACACCAAAAGGAATTTGAAGGGAAAAAGGAAATCAAAAGATGGACCAGAGTGTGTGATGGGAGCGAATGCCAAGGAGTGCGACAAAAGGATGCACGATGGAGCAACGAGAAAAAGGAAAAAAATGGTTATAAACCATGGGGTTTGGGTAAATTTTGTCCACTTTTGTAACAGGTTTTGGGGGACACTTTGTCCAGTTTTGTAACGGGATTATCCGTATTGTTATGTATAAATATGTAAGATATAGAAATATAGGGATATGGAGTGATGGTACATATAAGTTACGAATTTTTTTAGATAAGGGAGTCGAGCGAAGGAAGATATATGTAGTATGATTGAGGAGTGAACTTGCACTGCAGCATAATGAATAGGAAGGTTTGGGATGATATTAATGTTGCATATCTTATAGCACAGTGCGCAGTTGTAAGAAAGTTATTAATGAATAATAAAAGAAGCCAGTCGTTGTGGATGTAGCCCAAGTTGGGTGAACCACGTAAATCTATGTGTTATGATGTGCTTGCATTATATGTTGTTTTTTGGTTTACAATGAATGTATGGATCATATATGATGTTTTAATGTTGTGCATAGATTATGTTTTATAACAAAGTAACTATTAGATTTGAGAATTGTGCACCTAAGTAAAGGACCCAAATGATGCCTCACTTCCCCTCAACACTGCAGAACCTTGGTTCCTGCAGCCCCTCTATATGCTTTAGGTGAGACTTCACTTACTCTTCAGTTGATGATGAAAGGGCCGGTGTCTAAGGGTTTTGTTGGTAATTGAATGCTAAAACTCGAATCGACCCCCTACACGCCAACAAATGGTTATGTTGTCAGTATTGGGAACTGTGATTGAGGGGAATGTTTTGGAGGCCGAAAAGAGAATAAATTGAAGAATGGTTGGAGAGAAAGAAAAGGGATTTTTCCAGAGAACATAGTAGAAGCCATAGTCTCGGTGAAGAACAATGGTTACAAAGGTATGTTTTCACAGATCTACACAAAATTTTCTTTGGTGAATTTCGATTATCTTGACTGAATGGTTAGGAAGGCTAGTAGAGAACGTTGGGAGATACAGAGCTGAAGCCCCAAGAAACTGGAATCCTGAACTAATCATACAACTTAATACATTAAGTAATAAGGTTTCTCACACAATAGATTTCTAGTTGAATAGTATACTAGGGTGTTTTATTACATAATTTGCAGTAGATTGTACCCAGTCCTATAGTGTCGTGGAGAGGGACTTCTTCAAGGGTCTGTGCGAAAGATATTTGAGCACATTATCTACTTGGATAAATATGTTGTTGTGTGAGAATAATTTCATGAATACAAAGTCTGATAACTAAGCGCCTTCACACACATAGGGCAACTGGGGGATGACCAGAGGACAATTTGAGAGTGGGAAGGACGAGTAAGAAGCGAATGGGCTGAGGATACCGAGAGAAGACACTAACTCCGATAGAGAGATTGGAGTATTGCATTGTGGGAAAATGTTTAGATACAATAAGAAGGACAATGTGGCTGGAAAGAGAGAGCAACACAGAGAATTCAAGGAAAGTGACCCCTGTGCAGAACTTCAGATCACACCATGCAGACAAAGGAAAAGGAAAGAAAAAGACCCTCAATACTAACCAATAGAAGGAAGTCCATCTCAAATCAAAATATTATTCTAACCCACGACCCTGTTTGCATAATTAATAATTGAAGCAGGAACCGAGGTTTGTTCAAGAGCAATTGTAATAAGTGGAGGAAGTCATAGCAATAGTTAGAGTAGTGGGAACATCACAACAAACTAGAGCTAGTCAACATCACCAAGGGTAAGTACAACACCTAATACAATGAAAGGGGTATACCATACATTGAGAATGCCTAAGTTTTAGGGAACAACGTAGAAGGACACTAAGCAACACTTATTTGTGTGCGACACAATATGGACTGCGAAGAATGTCGAGGATGAGGCGACAAAAATTGCGCAGTTGGCTAAAGACGTTTAGAGGAAGACCATTGTTGTGGTATATGAAGTTTCAAACCACTACATCGAACAGACAGTTAAGGACTTTGGCATAAATATAACAAGAGTTGCTAAAGGAATTGAGGAAGCCAAAATCCAAATATCAATATATTACAAAACTAAAGGAAATTAAGCAAGTATAGAACAAGACAATGTGGGATTTCGACCAGAGATTTAAAGATGTAATGTGTAGGTCAACCTTTCATATTCCTGACGAACAACACCAAGAATGGTTTACATCCAGCCTATTACCCCACATTCTTTGTCCGTTAAAACAGTAGAAGGTCATGTCACAACCCAAAGCGTTGGAAATCACGATGAAATTAGAAGCATCTCCTGTAGGAGATGGTGCAAGTACAGTCACAGTTGGTTGTGTTGAGAATTCAATTATCAAATATAACAAAGGAAAGGGAGAAGTGTGAACATGTTTGGTGTATAACGTACAAGACATAAGGCCATATAAAGGAAGAGTGTCCAACCTTCGCGTAGTATATGGCCAGAGGACCACCAAACCCGTTGGTAGGAGGAGTGGGGTATTGCGAGATATGTAAGATGTGGAGGCATCATTTGGTTTCTTGTCCCCTATTGCAAAAATATTAGAGCATCCCGAGAAATTTATTCTATAACTTTTCCAAATTGGTAGGACATGGTGAGAAATGTTATCGTGCATTGGACTTGATGAGAGAGCGCACTTCATATGCATACAAAATTTAGGAGGAAAATGTCATAGCATAAGGAGGAATTCCACAGTATCACACTCCAAGGGGATTTAATCAGGGTGGATGTGGAAGTTTTGGTAGAGGTCGAAGATGTGGAGGATTTGGTCGAGGAGGTAGAGGACCGATAATTTGTTATAACTTCAATCAACCGGGACATTTATCAAGAGATATACCAAATCCTTGCACGACATGTACATATTGCAGAGCCTTGGATCATGCTACAGAAGACTGTCCTCAATTGATAGCAAAGTGGCAAGCGAGAGGGAATCATAACCAATATCAGACACAACATCAGAACCAAAACCAGAACCTGCAAATGATATCCGTTGAAGAACGCGACGATCATCCAAAGGTAGTAGCTATTACGCGCAGTGGAACAAGAACTGAACCACATGTGATAGAAAAAAGAAAGGGACTAGAACAATGGAAAAGAAAATCAGTTGAGCCCATGCCAACATTCAATCCTCGGGAAGAAAAGGAGACTTATCAACAAGCAAGGAGAGAAATACTAGGACCATACTGGATAGCTTCAACATCAAAGACACCACCCGTATAGGCTATGTCGTTAGTATATGATCATATTATTCTAGACAGACCAATCGAGAAGTAAATACGTTGAAGGACTTTCTAAAGAGTTGTTTGGAATTGATGCAGGATGAGACAAAATTGAATACATTGTGCAGGATGATTGATTAGTTTACATGAGACAAAGAAGTATAAAGAAGTATCTACAACGCATAAAGCAATGAACTAAGCCCAACACAAGAAGAGGACAAACAAATATTTCAGATTAAGTGCGTAGATAGGAGAATATGACATGGATAATGTCATCTTGGACTTAGGATCAAACGTCAATGTTCTTCCAAGACATACGTGGGAAATGATGGGGAAACCAAAGCTAGTGTGGTTGATTGTTCAGTTAAGGTTGGTTAACTAGCATAAGATAATACTGATCGAGAGACTGGTAGGAGTACTTGTGAAGATAGATGGAGTGTGTATTGTAGCTGACTTTGAGGTCGTCGATATTGTGGATAACAGCCAGTCATACCCCGCTTTGCTTGGACTAGATTGGGCCTTCGACAATCAGGCGATTATCAACCTAACTAAAAGAGAGATGATTTTTGAAGGAGGAGGCTTAAAAGTCACTACGCCATTAGACCCTTTGGAGGCAAGAAGATCTGTGGAGCCCGCATGAAAGGAAATTGATAACTTATATAATATGACTGCACAGATGGATGACTACATCAATCCCACTACAAATGGTGCACTTATTTGGAGAAGCATAAGCTCTTGTGCATTAGAGGCGAAGGAAGGACTTGAACACTGGTAACATCAGTTGCATGAAGTATCAACAAGAAGGTGTGCTCACATTACTTTCTCTTTGCGCTTGATCGGAATAGAGGTACATGATACGCCAAAGGTCAATGGATTAACTAAGGTAAGTTCTTTTGTTAACGAATTTGAGCTGCAAATACCTGAACAACAAAGGTTGTTAACATTAGATGTTTCACTTTGAGCGACCCCAACGAGATGGTGGGAAACCCACAAGGAAGGGATAGAGGATTGGAAACATTGCAAAAGGTTGATGCAAATCAGGTTTGGAACAAAGGATAATATGCCCAAGTATACATGCATGAGTGATCTGAAAGACCATATGGCACAATGTATGATAACTTGGAAGCAGGTGTCGAAGTAGGAATGGATGCACAGGTTCATACATACACTGGAGAAAGCTCCTAGGAATTGGTACTCAGTGCTAGAACTACATAAGGGAACAAAGAACCGGGAGGAACTCATCCAAAACTTTAAGGTAACATTTACTTTTGAAGCTGAGTCACCTTTAGTTGATGCAGTCTTACAAGTCATTAGAGGCAAAAATTTTATGGAAGAAGGACAAGTAGAATTAGTACCTACATATAGTGCGCACAGAGAGTCTGCGATAGCTCATGAATTATTGGAATGTTCTAACATTACCAAGGACGAAAAAGATGAAGAAGACCCAAGAAATGTCAGGCATCATAAATTGAAGGGGACCACGACGTGGTAGGTCTAGCACTTGAATCTGATGCATACATGATGCCCTTAAGAGTATGAAAAGTGAACATTGGCACGGAGGAGAAGCCAAAGTTTCCAAACATTGGGGATTATTAGAATGATGAGACCGTGGAAAAGATCGCAGACTTATTGCATGAGTATTAAGATCTACCTTTTCATATATGAAGGGTGTAGTTGGAGAATTAGGCGAGATGAAGATTTTGTTGAAACCAGATGCTAAACTAGTGTGATAAAGGCCTTACAGGTTAAATACAAAGTATAAGGAAAAAGTGAAAGCATAACTGGACAACATGATAGAAGCTGGTATAATTGATCTCGTCGCAAAATCAGAGTGTATAAGTCTGATGGTTGTTCAATATAAGAAGATGGGGGTTATTAGAATTTGTGTAGACTTGAGAAACTTGAATGATGCCTACTTGCATGACCCATTCCTGACCCCCTTTACAGATGAAGTATTGGAAAGCGTAGGAGGACATGAGGCCTATTTGTTCACCGACGAATTTTCATGATACCATCAGATAAATATTGCACCAGAAGATAGACACAAGACGACATTTATGATGGAGTGGGGAAGCTTCCAGTACACAGTCATGTCGTTTGGGTTAAAGGATGGACATGTTGTGTTTTCTAGAGTAGTTTCCGCAACATTTAAGGATTTTATCCATCAGTTTCTTGAAGTATACTTAGATGACTATATTGTCTTTAGGTTGTTGAAATATCACATAGAAACTCTAAGTTTGATGCTCGAGCAATGTAGACATTATCAAATTTCGTTAAACTTGAAGAAATGTATTTTCGGTGCATCATTTGGGATATTATTAGGCCATGTAGTATGCAAGCAAGGTTTGTTAGTTGATCAGGCCAAGATAGCAGTAATTGTTAATTTTCCACCACCCGAATCAGTGCGACAGTTGAGAACAACATTGGGTCATACAGGTTACTACCAAAAATTTATTAAAGGCTATGCGCAGATTACAACTCCAATGGAGAAATTACTGAAGAAAGAATCTAAGTTTTAGTGGAATGGATATTGTCATAAAGGTATGGATGTATTGAAACAAAATTTAGTAATTGTGCCCACTCTAGTATTCCCAGATTGACAGAAACAGTTTCATGTCTATGTGGATGCATCATCAATAGCACTTGGCACAGTGTTAGCCCAGCCTGGGGAAAGAGAGTTAGATCATCTGATTGTGTTTGCTAGTAGGAAGTTGTCAACTATTGAGAAATGTTACATGGCGACAAAAAGGGAAGGCTTGGAAATGGTGTATGCTTTGCAAAATTTCAGAAATTACCTATTGGGATCCCACTTCAAGATGTATACAGACCATTCTACACTCAGATATCTAGTGAACAAACCAGTGTTGGGGGGGAGGATGTACAGATGGTTGTTATTGTTCCAGGAGTATGATTTTGAAGTTATCGTGAAACCAAGAAAATTGAATGCAGGACCAGACAATTTTTTGTGGATTCTGACTGGAGAGGATGCAGGAAACCTAGATGATAGCTTACCAGATGCACAATTGTTCTCAGTCAATATGGTAGATGATTAGTTTGCAGAAATTGTCCAATACTTAAGCACATGAGTGGCTCCATCTGATATGAAAGTAGCCTAGAAGAAACAACTAGTGGTCAAAGAATCTGATTACGAGTTGATCGAAGGAAACTTATATAAGTTAGGAATAGATGGGATACTGTGACCATGTGCACTAGAACACGAAAGACCCATGATTTTAGTAGAAGCACATGATGGAATTGCAGAAGGACATTACATAGGAAAGGCGACAACACCTAAGATCTTGTGCACAGGGCTATGGTGGCCTACCCTCCACAAGGATGCAAAGGAATATTTCCATAGTTGGGACATCTATCAGAGAGTAGGAAGACCATCATGAAGGGATGAGATGCCCTTGAATCCGATAGTTACCTTACAAGCATTTAACAAATGGGCAATGGATTTTTTCAGACATATTAACCCACTAGAAAGAGGAAAAGGAGTCAGATACATAATTACCGCAACATAATACTTGACCAAATGGGTAGAAGCAGACCCCGTTACAGATTGCAGCGCAAAGATAGCTGCACGATTCTTCTTTGAGAACATAGTTACAAGGTTTCGGTGTCCTGAAATAATTATGAGCAACTAGGGGACTCACTTTCTGAACAAGACAATTGCAGCATTAGTAGAAGAGTTCCAAATACAACATCGAAAGAGCACTCCATATCACCCACAATCCAATGGAAAGGTGGAGGCCTTCAACAAGATACTGGAAAATGCATTGACTAAGGTGTGCAACATAGGGAGAGATGACTAGGATTTATAGATCCCTGCAATATTATGGGCTTACAAAACTACATGCAAAAAGTTGATAGGACAGACACCCTTTAAGTTAGCATTTGGTCAAGAACCAATCATGCAGATGGAATTTCTTGTACTGAGTCTACGCATTGCAACAATGACAGACCTTACAGACATGGGCATAGTAGAAGAAAGGCTATCACCGTTATTAATAATAGAGGAAGGTCTCTTTATTGTAGGATTCCAACAACAAGTATAGAAGGTATACGAAAAGGCATGGTACAATAGATACATCAAGTAGAAGAAGTTCCAGAAAGGAGATCTGGTACTGCTTTACTACAACAAGTTCTTACAACACCCAGGAAATTTCAGGACGCACTGGATAGGACCATATGTGGTCAGATATGTGACTGACGCAGGTGTTGTTAAGCTAGAATAGTTGGATGGACAAGTCATGGAAGGAATAGTGAATGGGAGACAATTGAAACTGTATAGGGACTGTCGTCCTTCCTTGCACTAAAGGAACCACATGACTTGAAATTGTATCATAGTGTACTATAGGAAGGAAAAGGTGGGAAAAGAAAGAAAAAAACAAGAAAAATAGTAAACAGTATGAAACAAGTTAATGAAAGTGGTTGGAAGTTGTGAACAAAGAGAAGTTTACGTTAGTAAGTAAAGAAGAAGAGCAGGTGAGAAGAAGAGTAAATAGAAGGAAACATAGACCAAGAAAACAAGATTTCCCAAAAGGAAGAGATCGCACATAAAGTTGAGACTATGCAGATGACATCTAAGAGCATTTAACACACCCCATGATGGGACGTGTAATAAAAAGTTATCATAACAAAAAAAGTAGTGGTGTTGCGTAACATTAAATACAGGAGATCTTGACCGATTGCCAAATCGAAGAGAGAATTTGTTGCGTTGAAGATACGAAGTGATGGAGTAATAAAAGCACGCAGTGAATCACAACGACTAGTGGATTAGATGGAAAAATTATGCGCAAAAGGATACTACAGCTGGAAATGAAGTAGAAAATCACGCAAAGGACCAACAAAGGATTATTGTTCGCCATAGATAGTTGAATATTGCACAGCTGAAGAAGCCAAAGTTACAAAGCCGAAGACCAAAAAAAAGTTCTAGAATCAGGTAGTAGTTGAAACCAACATCACAGAGGAAGATGGTACCTAAGGCAGCAGCAACATCGGCCTCAGTACCAAAGAAACCACGCAGTCAGGTTGCAACGCCGCCAATAGTCGAAGAAACATAAGAAGCTTCATCTTCATCCGAAGGATTTCCTAGGGATTATATCCTACCAATAAATTCATCAGTGGCACATGTTCATTTATAGAAAGAGACTAGGTATCCATTAGTTGAGACACTAATCCCAAAAGGCATCATAATAGAAGGTGATATGTTAGGTTTGATACCAACTCTGAAGTATGTCGACCATGATATCACTGATGAAAAGAAGTTTTCAAAGCTTGTACCCATTAATTTCCTGATGAAATTCATTATTTTTGAGACCCACATGATCGTCATAGAACCATGGGTGTGGGATAGGGGGTTGTAGAAAGAAGGTCTTCTAAACCTATTCAACATACCGCATTTTGGACAAATCCAGGAGCTTACTGTATGCGTGAAAATACTACTAAGTTGTGTGTATGGAGTATATATCTGGCTAAAGAAACCAATATCCATTGATATTGATTTGATAGTGCACCTTACAGGTCTTATGTCAAAGGGACTGGACCCTGCATATGAGTTTTTTGATAAAAAGAAGGAGAAATATCTCACCGAAAGCATGAAAGACAAGTTCCACACATTTCGAGGACAACATGGTTACTGAGCAAATTAATGAGGAAATGCAGAAAGGATCAGGTTCCAACAACAATTATGGTGGTTGCAGAACAATGTGTAAAGGGTGTTCAGATGAACTGGGCAACATTTTTGTTGAACCAATTCTTGATTGATTGTAAGGAAAAGCAGGACAAGGGGAAAAAATTTCACTACTCTTAGTTATTGATCCTAATCGCGCTAGAATCCTAGAGAGAGTCGAACGACAATCAGTTTTGGGGGTTGAAGGAGAAGTCTTGCTTAGTTGCGCATTATTAGAACCTCTGGTACACTACACATAAAGCATGTCAAATGTACATTAATGTCACACTCTATATATACAAGGAAGTTGTTATGGATAGCATAGAAAATATCCCATGCATACTACCTCAGGTAGTCGAGTCATACAAGGCAGTGGCATGATTTAAGGCAGGGCGCCACCACATGTACGTTCAGGCAAAGAAAGACCCAGACCAACTGTGGTTACTGACACAATATAGACAGAAAGAACGGGAATTGGGAAACATCATGGATGATTGGGACAAGGAATGGAAGATTCCATCCACAGAGACAAATCCATCGGCGTAGCCCAACCTGAAAGTATATGACGTCGATGAGGAGGAACAAGAAGAATAAGGGGACCAAGACAAAAGGAAGGGGGCATAGGATCCATTTCTAACGCAAGCACCGCACAATGACCACAAGAGAAAAGAACCAAAGACATGAAGATCTGGATATCAATGGCCCAAGCGCAAAGTCGTCAAGGAAGTTGATATTCAAACACTAACAGAGGAATACTTGAAGAAGATCAATGACCATGTAAAAGAAGCTATTGACGACACATTTCAATGCACAACACACCAACACAAAGAAATGAAAAAACAGATGTAGGCACAAATGGAAGAATTGTGACCGTTGTTAGAAGTTGCAAATATCACACTAGGGAGACAAATAGAAGAGGATCCAACAACCAACATAACCAAGACTGGAAAGGAAAGACCAACAATCTCTTGGTCCTTGGCAGTCATAGGGGAGAGAAGGCTAATCAATCTAGCACCAGGGGTAGTCGAGTTCCCCATGATTGAGCTACAAGAGTAGGTCAGGGCATTAGGTCACATAGATCTAGTATTATCTCAACTACCAATGGATGTGTTACAAGAGCTACAGATGGGTGCAACATAAGATATGAACGTACACACCTAGAAGACATCTACTGAGCTAGTAAAGATTGCAATAGAAAATGTATCCTTAGAGACAGAATATAACAAATTCAAACAAGAGCGTGATGAGGCCACGCAAAAAGTGGAACAAATGCAGTAGGCATTTGAGCGTGTCTATCAATAAATCCTCCTAGAAGCACAGGCTGAGAAGGAGGCCTCGGTGGAAGAGCAGATTACTAAGATAAGTGAAGCCATTCAAGGATTTCGTGCACGCATAGTGGATATAGAAGCACGTGTAACACAAAGTATACCACCTGAAGAGAGGGAGGCAAGGAAAAAAACTATGACCACATCAGTGGACATCATAAAAACTCTAGAATTAGAGTGCATTCAACTATATACAAAATCTATGGGTGTTTGGACACAACTGAATGAAGACAGGGTCCAATATGAGACAAGTCAAAAGATTCAGACTGCATAGGGAAAAGTGCATAAATTACAAGTAGCAATGGGTGCATTGCCACTAGTAGAGGTGGTAATGGTGATGAACGAAAATAAAAAATTGTATTCAGAAATGAATCAACTCAGGGCAGAGCAGCAGGCCCGCACGTAGAAGATAGAAGTTTTACAAGAAGAAACATATAGAGTGACAATGACCCTCACAATGACTCAAGGACTCCTCAAAAAAGTAGCTAAAGAAGGTGTTGAGAAGGTACAGGATCGCGCAACAGTCAAAACAGTCGACCAAATTTCGCAGAAGGAACTTGAGGTCAAGTAAAAGGTTGCAATAACAAAGGTGAGCTTCGACACATTCATGGCACACTGGAAAAATCCATGAGTGGCTCGGGGCGAGCCACATGTGAGTGTTGGGGGCATGTTGGAGAGGCATTTTAAATAAGTCTTAGGATTTGCACCAAAAGGAAGTCAAAGGGAAAAAGGAAATCAGAGGATGGACCAAAGTCCATGACAAGAGCAGATGCCAAGGAGCATGAAAAAAGGATGTAGGACAAGGCAGCGCGCAGAAGGTGGAAAACGGTTATAAACCATGGGGTTTGGGGACATTTTGTCCACTTTTGTAATGGGTTTAGGGGGACACTTTGTCCACTTTTGTAATAGGCCTAGCCCTATTGTTATGTATAAATATGTAAGAGATAGAAAGATAGGGATATGGAGTGATGGTGAATGTAAGTTGTGAATGATTTTAGATAAGGGAGTCAAGCGAAGGAAGAGATATGTAGTATGATCGAGGAGTGAACTCGCACTACAGAAGAACAACTAGGCAGGTTTGGGATGATATTATCGTTGCATATCTTGTAGCACAGTGCGAAGTTGTAAGAAAGTTATTAATGAATAATATAAGAAGCCAATCGTTGTGGATGTAGACCAAGTTGGGTGAACCACATAAATTTGTGTGTTATGATGTGCTTGCATTATATGTTTTTTTCTGGTTTATGATGAATGTATGGATCATATATGATGTTGTAATGTGGTGAATAGATTATGTTTTATAACAAAGTAATTGTTAGCTATGAGAACTGTGCACCTAAGTAAAGGAACCGAATGATGCCTCACTTCCCCTTAGCACTACAGAACCTTGGTTCATGTAGCCCCTATAGATGCTTCGGGTGAGACTTCATTTTATCTGTAGTTGATGCCAAAAGGGCTGGTGTCTAAGGGTTTTGTTGGTAATTGAATGCTAAAACCAGGGTCTGCCCCCTACACTCCAACAACCACTGATTGACCCACGGGGATATGCAAGCCTCAATCTTATTATAGAACCAATATCAGTCTTCAAACTTGTAAGAATTTGGTTTGAGAAAGGATCACAAGTACTTAAAACCATGTCAATTTCCCCATAAGGAAAGGGGAGAGATATATCCAGTTCGATTAAGGATTCAACTAGAAGAGCATTAAACAACTAGAATGAATTGGTGAGATTAAACTTCAAAATTAAACTGGGATCTCCAACAACCAAAAGAAAAAGGAAAGGAGAGAGAGGACAACCTAGCCTGAGACCATGAGAGGCTTGGAAGAACTTAGAAGGAGCTCCATTAATTAATACCGCAAAGGAAACTGACTTGGATGCATCCCATAACCCAATTTACCGTAGCCAAATTCATACAAATCTACAGGAGAATCAAGCAAAGATAAACTCAACTTACTCTGTCATATGCTTTCAATAGGTCCAACTTTAAAGCTACGATCAAAGTTTTAGATAGCTTGATGGATTGAAGGGACTCATGCACGATAGTGACAACATCATGAATTTGGTGATTACTAAGGAATCCAAATTTCTCTTCCAAAATCAATTCTCTTAAAATGGGATTCGATGTAACATCCCCGACCACCCAGGTCAGGCCATTTTACTCCATAAAATACTCTTACTAAACTCTGATACCATATTGTAGCATCCCCGGCCTTAGACCGTTGGGCTATGCCACATAAAAATTCTCCATTCCCATGGTATATACGTATATATATGATACAAATTTAAACAAACAAATGCATTATGCTATTCATAGATTCATGCAGAAATAACAATAAGCCTATACATTCAACATACACCAAAAATAATCATAAATATAAAAACATGTATGAATACACAACATGCAATTGAACACATAATTGGTACTTATATTTTTATAGAATACCACCAACTACATCCATACCTTCCATGATCCTCCCAGCCTTAAACCACACTACTCATCACTCTTAGCAGTGGGTCACCCCCGAGCTGGGACTAAATTCCACTTGGGTATAGGTATTCCTAGGCTAGGCTGAGACAACACATACAACATGAAGGATATCATTACAGGAGCCAACTCAAACTACCATCCTTTAGTCTCTCATTCCCCACATGCATGTCCCACCCCAGAAAGTGTGCCCCTTCTCTGCTCAATAGTTCTTTGGCTACCCCACTTCCCTTCCAGGGCTTGAGCAACATGTCGAACATGAAGTCTCAGAGCTTTATAGCTGCAGTTGGGCTCCCTCAGGAAAAATCACTTCCCCAAAAAACTCTCTCACCTGGAGAGAGTTGCTCGTGGGCCTGAAAACCCGCCTCTTCAATCCATGGGTTTGACAACTCGCCTCTTTAATCCAACACTTAAGTCAACCAGTTACATTTAATGGTGAAAAAAACAACATAAGATGGGTATGGAACAAGTGATGGTAGTAACAAAAACAGTTAAGGCATTGTATTGGCTCGAGTACGGTATGGGTTAGACACCCGTGACAAGGATGGTACAACGTACATCTTATGGGTTGCAGAGGTCGAATGTTGGAACTTTGGTCATCTCAAGGTGAAACAATGGCTTCCTCGTAAAATCGTGAAATGTGGTAGTCACTGGGGAGAATAGTTGAGTGACAGGGTGTCAGGGAAGAAAACAAATGACTGGGTGCGTGAATGGTTGAGTCTGTGTGTGGCTGAGTGAGTCCCCGCAGACTAAATTCCCCCACACTTGATTTGCATGCACCTTTGATGACACTTGTCTCTCCAGGAGCTCGGTTCTCTCCACTTGTAATACATTCCCCTTCACATAGGAACTTAGGATAACTTGAGATTTATCCATACCTTAGACTTTAGGAATAATAATATAATATTCCCTTAGAGACAAGGCCTCTAGCTTAGCCCCTTTCCTAGGCTCTTAGCCTCCTCCCTTTCCCTTCCTAGTGGATCTTAGTCCCCCATACTCTTTTTTTGTGTTCGGTCTACATGTAGTGATGTATTATATTAATTATATGAGTGATTACATATACAAAAATAGGCCCACTGGCCTTTAGCATCTAAGCTCTCCGGCCTAATCGTCACATAAGCCTCTTGACTTATAATAAACTGGCTCACCAGCCTACAAAACATATTCACATTTACAACTGGGTTTCAGTCTTGGGGTGTTACATCCCCCTCCCCTTATTTTATGCATTGTCCTCAGTGCACTATGTATACACATATACAACCAAAAGTTGAAAAATCCATAAAAAAATTGTGGGTAGTATGCCCGCATGGCATCCTCGTACTCCCAAGTTGCATCCTTAGGACCGTACTAGGTCCATTGGACCTTTACTATCTCTATGGATCAATTCCGGAACTTCTTGATCTTCTAGTCTAGAATGCACATCAGATGACGCTGAAAAACACCTTCTTGCTCCACCTGAATCACATTATAATCAATAACATGATTAGCATCAGGTGTATAATTTTTGAGAAATGATACATGGAATACATTATGAATAGATATGGATGCAGGAAATGCAAGCATATATGCTACAAGCCTAATCCTCTCTGGGATTTCAAATGGCCTACAAAAACGAGTTGCCAACTTCGAACAATTTCCCAACTTTAGGGAACTTATGTTGGCCTTCACTTTCAATAACACATGATCACCCACTTTAAAATCCTTGTTGGTTCTGCCTTTGTCAGTGTATATTTTATGCTTGTCTTGAGCATCCTTTAAATTCTATTTAATTTTTAACATATACTCTTCCATTTCCCTGAGCAATTCTAGCCCAACCACTGCTTTGTCTGTTGGGTTGTCCCAACTTACTGGTGTGTTGCACTTTGTTCCATTAAGTGCCTCAAATGGACTCATCTTTAGAGATGCTTGGTACCCATTGTTGTAAGCAAACTCTACCAAGTGTAGGTAGTCTTCCCATTTTGTTGGTTTGTCCATCACATACATCCTCAACATATCTTCAATCACTTGATTCACACTTTCTGTTTGTCCATCATATTTTGGATGATAAGTTGTACTAAAATTCAAATTTGTTCCAAAACCTTTAAACAATCCTTTCCAGAATTTGGATGTAAATTTTGGATCTCTGTTAAACACAATTGTCTTGGGAATACCATGCAGATGAGCAATTTCCTTCATATAATATCAACAACATTAGTTTCCTTGTGAGTGAGCTTCATTGGAATGAAATAGGCAGCTTTGGTAGGCTTGTCCACTACTACCATGATAGAATCGTGTTGCTTGTTTGTTTTGGGCAGCTTGGTGATGAAATCCATTGTCACAACTTCCCATTTCCACTCTGGAATGGTTAATGGTTGTAGTAACCCAACTGGATGCATATGCTCATCCTTGACCTTTTAACATTCTAAAAATTTGGCAATAAACTCTGCAAGTTCTTTCTTCATGCCTCGCCAATAATATTGGCTATTGACAGTTCCAATAGTTTTCTGATACCCTAGGTGTCCAACATAAGGTACATTATGCATTTCTCTTAATATCAGATTTTCCAATTCTTGAGAATTTGGCACATAAATTGTGCCTCTGTACCTGAGAACTTCATCATCTCCCAGCTTGTAATCATTGACTTTCTGTTGCAAATTGCCTTGCTATAATTTTGTCATTATTTCCATGTACTGCAAATCTGAATTTGCAGCCTCCAAGATTTTGTCCTTCAAATATGCTTGGTACATGATAATGGTTGTAGCATGTAACTCATGCACTCTCTTGCTAAGTGCATCAACTACATTGTTCTCTTTCCCTTTGATATTCTTTATATCAAAGTCATACTCACTGAGAAACTCTAACCACCTGCTTTGTCTGGCATTTGGATTTGGTTGTCCAAATAAATATTTTAGATCATCATGATCTGTCCTCAACACGAAACTTTTCCCCATGAGGTAGTGTCTCCACATCTTCCAGGCATGCACTATGGATGCCAACTTCAAACCATGAGCAGCATAGTGTCTTTCAGGCTCCATCAAATTCCCTGACTCATAACATATAACATAACCATTTTGATTGAGGACTCCACCAAGTCATTCTTTAATTGCGTCTATACATACAATGAAGTCTTCATTTGGATCCGTGATCCTCAGTATTGGCACACTGGTTAATAATTGCTTCAAGTGTTGGAAGCTCTTTTCACATTTTGTTGTCCACTGAAACTTCACTCCCTTCTTTTGCAAGGAAGTGACCGGGTGTGCAATCCTTGAGAATCCTTCAATAATTCTTCGGTAGTAGCCTGCAAGGCCCGTGAATGATCTGACCTCTGTCACATTCTTTGGTGATGACCATCCTCTAATGGCCTCAATATTTTATGGATCCACTTCTATCCCTTCCTCAAATATGATATGCCCCAAATAATGGATTTGGTTTTGGTAAAATGAGCACTTGCTCAATTTGGCATACAATTGATGCTCTCTTAATACCTATAGTACCAACCTCAAGTGTTGTTCATGCTCTTCCTCCAACTTGGAATATATAAGAATGTCATCCAAAAATACAATGACAAACTTATCCAGGTACTCTCTAAAAATGTCATTCATTAAACACATAAAAATAGTTGGTGAATTTGATAATCCAAATGGCACCACTGGGCCATACCTTGTCCGGAAGGTAGTCTTGTTGATGTCTTCTTCTTTAATTCTTACCTGATGATAACCTGACCTGAGATCAACCTTGGAGAATATTCTTCACTACTACATATGGGCGGATTATTCCACGAAATTTTTCCATGCTTCCACTAGTTTCATCTTTTTTTTAAACAGGGCGGGAATTTCGTCGATATTGCCACGAAAGTTCGTCGCAATATCCATGAAAATCTTATTTTAACCTAGTCAGGATTTTAGTCACAATAGCGATGAACTTTCGTGGCAATAGCGACAAATTTTTTTTCTATCTCATTGGTCGGTGTTAACGGCTAGTTGACTATTTGATCTATATATGTGTGACTTTAAGAGACTTTGCGACACAATTGTTATAGTTGTGACACTGTTCTTGGCTTTTGTTTGAGTTGTTTATTTTTTCCGTCACCCACCGATTGAACAAATCCAATTCTTGATCTACATAGCTCAGATTTTGAACTTGCAAGGTTAGCATGTTATTTTTTATTGATGTACTCATTTAACTTGTAAATTTTTGTTCAAATGTCCAAATTTCATGTAGCTTGTTTTTTCCTTGATAATATATTATATGTGTAGTACCATATTTCATGTCTTTGGTTTTTGGATCTAGTTAGTATATTCTATGGAAAAGGGTATGTGGATTCCATAATATTCTAGGTTTATGGAATCCACATACCCTTTTCCCTTCAATTGTAGCTATAATCTCTCACTCTTTTCATTGATTAAGATAGGGAATTGCTCTTGAAACTCAACCCTAATCGGTGAAATGATAGTAATTGATTGTCATTTTCTTCTCACTTTTATTTTTAAGACCTAACAAAAAAACACCAAAAAAGCTTGATTTAAGCTTTGATACCACTTGATACATCCATAGTACCCAAAAGGGATCACACTTGCATAAATTGAAAATAATATAACAGTGACAATAATGGTTGGGATACTTGCACACCTAATGGTTGGATAGCACTTACTAATTCAATTAAATGAAGGAATAAATCTCCATGAATAAAATCTTGAAGTTGATTGTTATATTGATAAATGATAAGTTATGGTATATATAAGATAGGGAGGAAACTCATGTTTATAACAATAAGATACATAAAC
>ML783247.1:189552-200474 GCA_009831015.1 Picea engelmannii | reverse complement strand
TATATATATATATATACACACATTTTCTCTAACATCCATCTTTCAATAGAAATGTCGGCTACACCTGTGGACCTGCACACCTACTACACTTGTGGACCTGCACACCTGCAACACTTGTCTTCAATGAATTACTTCTTATCTTGTTGAATGCCAAGGTCACCATCCCACTCAGGACAAATCACAATCCTAAGTTGTTTTTAAAAAGAACTTCTTGCATCTTGTTGAGAAAGTAGAGACACCGTAATATGGCATTGCTATATTACAATGTAATATGGTAATCCCATATCTCGTGTATTTATTTATTTTTAAACTTAAAGGACACGTCGCAATATCGACAATAGTTCGTCGGAAACCAATTTTTATTTTGAACAACCGTGGCAATAGAGACGAAAGTTCATCGCAATTTGCCATGGTTTTTCGTCGCACATACAGCATCTACGTCGTAAGTTTGGTCTTGGCATAAATTTTCGTCGCTATTGCCACGCTTTTTCGTCACAATTTGCCACGATTTTGCGTCACATATATAGCATCTGCGTCGTAAGTTTTTGTCGTGGCTTAAATTTTTGTCACTATTGCCACGCTTTTGCGTCGCAACTTTCCACATTTTTTTTTACATTGCCACGGTTTTTCGTCGTAATTTTGACGATGCATAGGTTAACCCATCTTGATGGTGATGACACATGGAGAGACAATTTCGTTGTTGTTTCCACGAACACATGGTTAGTGGATATAGTGATGAAAAAATAGCAACGAAAAAAAGTCTTGGATTTCATGGAAATTGCGATGGATAAGTGTGGCAATAGTAACGAAAAATCGTCGCAAATTTGGTCATATGTACTAGTTCTTGCATTCTTCAACTAATCAAAGAGGTCATTGATCCTTGGCAAAGGGTACTTATTCTTCACGGTTACCTTGTTCAACTGTCTGAATTCCATGCACAATCTCAAGGTTCCATCCTTCTTCTTCATAAATACAACCGGGGCACCCCAAGGTGACACACTTGGGCGTATGTACCCCTTCTTCAGAAGATCTTCAAGTTTCATTTGCAACTCATTCAGTTCTGGTGTACTCATCATGTAGGGAGTCTTGGATGGAGTTTTTCCAGGCATCTTAACGAAACATCGTCGCAAATAATAACGAAAAATCGTCCAAATTTGGTCATATGTACTAGTGCTTGCATTCTTCAACTAATCAAAGAGGTCATTGATCCTTGGCAAAGGGTACTTATTCTTCACATTTACCTTGTTCAATTGTCTGAAGTCCATGCACAATCTCAAGGTTCCATCCTTCTTCTTCATAAATACAATCGGGGCACCCCAAGGTGACACACTTGGGCGTATGTACCCCTTCTTCAGAAGATCTTCAAGTTTCATTTGCAACTCATTCAGTTCTGGTGTACTCATCATCTAGGGAGTCTTGGATGTTGGAGTTTCTCCAGGCATCAGATTTATGGAGAAATCAATATTTCTTTTAGGGGGTAATCCTGTTATTTCTTTAAATACATCCTCAAATTGTTTTAGGACTGCATAATCTTCGATATTTGACACCTTATCTATGGATGTTTCTTTTGTATGAGCTGCAAATAATTGACATCCTTTCCTGTAACTTTTCTTCAGCTGCATTGTTGAGATTTCTCTGACAGCTACTGCCCTGGGAATTCCCTAGACTGTCCTTAGGTTCCTTTCCTCATCCCAACAAGTAAATGTCTTGTTATGACAGTCTAGGATAGCATGGTGTTGTTCCAACCAATCCATCCCAATTATACAGTCATAGGAACCTAAAGGAAATATATTCAAATCCACCCTAGTGTTCATCCCATTCATGTCCATAGGACATGACTTAACCATCTCATTAACTTTTCTTTTGGCTCCAGTAGCCAGTTGCACCAACCAAGATTTTCCATGTTTATTTGTTGGCAAATGAAATCTTTCCACCATTTGAGGATCTATATAACTATGAATATCCCCAGAATCAATTAAAATGGCAATGGTTTAATGGTTGATCATACCTTCCACTTCAATCATATGTGACTGAAATTTTACTTGTTGTACAGGGATGCATATATCCTTGGTACGCTTATGCCCATGTCCTCCATTGTTTCAGTTTGTTGTACATTGGGAACAACTCTCACTTTTTCACCTCTGTGAGGAAAATCTCTATACATATGATATCCTTTACAAGCCCAACATTGAATAGGTGGTTGCCTTGGTCTTTTCCACCCTGTCTCAATTGTTCTGGCTTCTCTAAAGATCGACTGTCCCTAAGGATTGTTTATGAAGAATGGTGGCTTAGTCCCCTTCGTCCTCTATTCCATCGTATATTTCTTCTTGTATTTTGAATATTTTTGGAAAGTTGGCCTTGCTTTATGATGATCATATAGGAATTTGGCTCGCATTATTGTCTCCTCCAATATTTTGGGATCATCATATTGTATCTTATCATTGATTAATAAAGTAAATCCACTCAAATACCTCTTAATCTTAACATTCTTGTCCTTGATGAAAGAAACATACTTCAACAGTTCTAAAAACTTTCTTTCATATTCATCAATGGTCATACCGCCAATCTTGAGTTAGAAGAACTCTTTCATTTTCTTGTCATAGTATCTCTTAGTCAAGTATTTATTTTGAAAGTACTTCTTGAATTCCTTCCAAGTCACATTTTTCTCTGTAATGTGTTGCACTTGCACAAGCTTCTCCCACCACATTGATGTTTTTCCCTTGAGTTGGTAGATAACAATACCCCCTTCTGCATATGAAAAATAATTATGTAATTGAAAATACTTTCTCATGCCCAACAACCATGTCTCTACATCTTCATCCTTCTTGTGCTCACCATAAAATGTAGGAGGTTTGATTTTGTTCATTTCACCACGTAGTTCATCCACCCCAACCCTCTTCTTGTGCTTCCTGACAAGGGATGGACTTGAGCTACTGGGTGTTCTCCTATTGGAATGCCTCGAGGAGTGATGGTGATGTTTGATAACACTTATTGTTCTTCTTTTCTCATCAGGAGACATGTGACTTCCTGATTTGCTTGAGCCACTCTCCTTATCCAATTTCTTTTCTATTATGTTCAATCTTTGCATTAACTTCATTTTGAAGTCCTCGTGTTTCTCCTTGGCTTTCATAATCCTTTCATTGTAAGATTTATGGCTTTGGACATCCCTTTTGAAATTTTTAATCGTCTCTGCCAAGTTCAATTTTTCTTCCTTTCCTTCTCCATGTCCAATTGAGTTTGCACCTTCAATACCCATATGGACATCCACCCCTCTGATCTCACCTTCTTGGCTATAATATCCTTGTCTATCTTCCATCTCTATTCAAAAATGTGTAGCCAACATAATCTGTTAGGCTAATTGATTCAACAATTTCATGAAATTATGAACCATTATGGTTCAATAATACATCAAACTTATTTCTTCTGATTTCCTAAAAAAATGACTGTTCAACTCAATTCTCTGGGTGACTATTTATATTCCATTGTTCAAGACCTTTCCAACAACTACTCCCTTTCTCAATTTTGAGTCTTGAGCAGATAGTTATGGATATTTAAAAAAAAAAATTGACTTTTCTGTGAGGCCCATCCTTGTACAATTGTTCTTCTTCGTCGGAGTTGAGTTAGCTCTTAGACTCATGTTGAATCCTCTCTTTAAGTTTACAGGCTCATGTAGTTTTCCTCCAACGTAGGTCCATACAAACCAAAAACCCCACGGGCTCCTTCTATAAGCCCTTTTCTCTCTTTAAAAACAAATTTTCGGGCACTAACCCTTTTCCTTCAACCCCCAATCTCATGTGACCATGGGTTGTGACCGAGCGCTTAATTTAAAGGCACTTATCCAGAGCTTAGGGACTCTAGGGCTTCTGAGGTTCTTCCTACACCTTACATCATTTCCTCTAAACGTTGAACAGGTGAACTCCCGAACCCTAGCTCTCTGTAGCTTTACTACTTCGGTGCTCCAAAGCTTCAGGCTTCGAAGAAATTCCTAGCATAACACAACAACTCTCTCTAATGTTGAATTTTTGAACTGGTCCACATCACTCTAGGTGATGTCATCACACTGCATCACTCAAGCTCTTTGAGACTTCAGGACTTCGGAGGATCTCACAACATAACACATCAAAACACCTGAACGATGAACCTTCGAACTCCCGAACAATGTTCTCCGAAGCTTCGAAACTTTGGGGCTCTGGGAGACTTCTCCACACTACACCACAAATCTCACAAATGTCGAATATTTGATAATTTGTAGCCACGCATCCTAGACAATGAACAGTCTTGATTTACCGGAGTTGGGGACTTCGGAAGATTTCCTTCAACGCAACTTAAGAACTTGTTCCTCCAGGAGTGCCCAACCTTCAAACTGTCATGATATCTGCAACTCAAACTCACCTGCGTGTAGATCCAACGACCCAAATCTATCCCTCGCCAAATCCAATGGTCGGGCATTATTCCCCCATGATCTACATCGTATATTTACTACGAGACTTTGGAGCTTCGGGACTTTTACCTCCTTTTTGTCCAAGACTTAAAAATTGTCGAAGCAGCGAAGTCTGAATGAATTGAGGGGTTAACCGTCATGCTCCTTTTCCAAATCTGACGGTTGTGATGGATTCATCCCCCTCCCGAACAAATCTCATCCATTCTTCTTCTCACAAAGAGAGATTTATCTTCTCTGAGTTTGAAACTTAAAGAAGTCACCCTTTCACTCCTTTCACTTCAAATTCAACCCTTTCCAGGTCTGAATTGGCCTGAACCGATATTAAATTACGAAAAAATTCCCCACTTTGGTCAATTTCCTCCAATTTTCCATGAATTTAACAACAAAAAATTTTGGGGCTTTTGCCCAGTTCCACGCAAGTGAATCACCTCAATTGCTCGGCCCATCCAGGCTTAGTGTTGGAAATCGAGGCTCTGATACCAATTTGTAACATCCCCGACCACCCAGGTCGGGCCATGCTACTCCATAAAACACTCTTACTAAACTTGGATACCATATTGTAGCATCCCCAACCTTAGACCGTTGGGTTATGCCACATAAAAATTCTTCATTCCCGCGATATATATGTATATATCTGATATAGATTTAAACAGAGAAATGCATTTTGTTATTCATAGATTCATGCAAAAATAATAGTAAGCCTATACATTCATCATACACCAACAATACTCATAAATATAAAAACATGTACGAATACACAACATGCAATTGAACACATAATTGGTACTTATATTTTTTTAGAATACCACCAATTGCGTGCAGACCTTCCATGATCCTCGCAGTCATAGATCGCATTGCTCATCACTCTCAGTAGTGGGTCACCCCCGAGTTGGGACTAAACTCCACCTGGGTATAGGGATTCCTAGGTTAGGCTGAGACAACACAGACAACAGGAAGGATGTCGTTCCATGAGCCAACTCAAACTACCAACATTCAGTCTCTCATTCCCCACATGCCTATCCCACCCCATGAAGTGTGCCCCTTATCTGCTCAATAGTCCTTTGACTACACCACTTCCCTTCCAGGGCTTCAGCAACAGGTCGTACAGGAAGTCTCAAATCTCTATAGATGTAGTTGGGCTCCTTCAAGAAAAATCACTTCCCCAACAAACTCTCTCACCTGGAGAGGGCTTCTCACGAGCCTGACAACCCACCTCTTCAATGCACGGGCCTGACAACCCGCCTCTTCAATCTAGAACTTAAGTCAACCAATTACAGTTAATGTTGAAAACAACAACAAAAGACAGGTATGGAACAAGTCATGATAGTAACAAAAACGGTTAAGGCATTGTACTGGCTTGGGTACGGTACGGGTTTTCCACTTGTGACAAGGATGGTACAACGTACAATTTTTGGGTTGCAGTGGTCGAATGTTGGAAATCTGGTCAGCTCAAGGTGAAACAATGTTGCTTGGTAAAATCGTGAAATGCGATAGTCACTAGGGAGAATGGTTGAGCGATAGGGTGTCAGGGAAGAAAAAAAAATGACTAGGTGTGTGAATGGTTGAGTCTGTGTGTGGCTGAGTGGGTCCTCGTGGACTAAATTTCCCCACACTTATTTGTTTGTTCCTTTGATTACACCTGGCTCTCCATGAGCTCGATTATCTCCACTTGTAATGCATTCCCCTTCACATAGGAACTTAGGATAACATGAGATTTATCCATACCTTAGACTTTAGGAATAATAATATAATATTCCCTTAGAGATAAGCCCTCTACCTTAGCCCCTTTCTTAGGCTTTTAGCCTCCTCCCTTTCCCTTCCTAGTAGAGTTTAGTCCCCCATACTCTTTTATCGTGGTCAGTCTACACACAGCGATGTATTATATTAATGATATGAGTGTTTACATATACAAAAAAAGGCCCACTGGCCTTTAGCATCTAGGCTCTCTAGCCTAATAATCACATAAGCCTCCTGACTTATAATAAACTAGCTCACCAGCCTACAAAACATATTCACATTTACAACTGGGGTTCGTTCTTGGGGTGTTACATTCGACCTGATGGCCATAATTTTTAAAACCAACTTATAAATAACATTGCAACACAAGATGGGTTTGAACTCATTTAAAGAATATGCGTCATGTTTTTTCGAGATCAGAGCCAGGAACGTGGAGTTCAATGCACCCAACATCTTACAAGTATGTTTCGATTCTTGTACCACCTTTATCATATCATCCTTAATATAGTCATAGAATCCCGAGTAGAATTCTACCTCTAACCCTTCCAGGCCCATACTCTTTCCTTTCTTAAGGGACGATAGAGTCGACATGAGATCCTCCTCAGTAATGTCTACCTCTAAGGAATTGTTCATCTCGTCGTTAATCATGTGGGGAACCAAACTTAAAACCTGTAGGATTTCACCAATTGGACAATCGAAAGCTTTAAAAATCTCATGAAAATATATGACTCTAGCTTCAACTTTGTCATGGAAGGATTTAACCAAATCGCCATTTGAATTTTTAAGTTCCCATATTGTATTGATGTTCTTGTGATAGCTTGCGAACTTGTGAAAGAACTTTGAATTATTATCACTTTCCTAGACCCAGATCGCCCAACTCTACATCCTCTAGATGATTTTGTCTATGTGTGTGTGTGTGTTTTCTCCTGCATTTATAGCTTTCTCTTCACAAACTAACTCATATATAATATATAATAAATATGAGTAGAGGTTATAAAGAGACAACCATAAAAGAAGAATAAATATTAATATATATGTTTTATAATCCACAAAATTTATGGACACAATTTTACTCTATTTTCTTTCCATATCTAATGTTGAAAATAAATATGAAAATAAATAAAATGTACAATTTTAATACTACTTTATATGTATATATAAAAAATGTGAATTTATGTATTTTATAAAATATTGAACTTCATAATTATATATAAAAACAAAATATATTTTAATAATAATAATAATAATAATAATGCCCCCGGGGGGCAGCTCAATTGGCAAGTGCCGTGAAAATAAAGTTCCATGAGGTTTCGAGTTCAACTCCCCCCGACTTACCTTGTGTGTCACGTAAGGGGCATCGTGGGCACACTTGGAGGTTATAGTGGTAGCAGTTGGATAACACAGCCACGTGTAACACGAGCACGTGCCCAACTAGTTGTTGATTCCTCCAGACAAAAAAAAAAATAATAATAATAATAATAATAATAATTTATTTTTAAAGTTATGACCAAGACACCAAATTAGTATATTAGTATATATATACATATATAATGGTGATGATTAATATAAAAAGTATAACTCTTTATTAGTCCCTGTCGTAGACATAGAGGGACTATAGCGATCGATAAATCGTTGCCCTGGCATTAGCTTGTGCGCCGACCAGAAATATTTCCCCATTGTCTATTGTTGGAACAAGGGAAGTGAAAACATCGATTTTTATATAATAAAAAGTATCATGTTTGTCAAGATCTGATTGGACAAAGGATTGGAGGTCTTATTGTCGCCTTTGCTATTCCCAATGTAAAATATGTTTGCATTTCCAAAGTATTTGGTAGTATATGGTCTTTTTTTATTCATAAATTTTGTTATGCATTCGTCGAAGGTTGATTAATGCTACCATTAATTCGAATGTTTGGTTTAGCATTTTATGATAGGTAAATTTATGGAAATGTTTGATATGGTGGCATATACAAAGTTTGGCTTTGCAATACATTCTCTGGTGTTCGAACTATTGTTACAAAAAATATATGAATTTATTTGGGATACGTCAGAGACCTGCCACATTGAATTTTTTTCTTAAATGTTTACAGTGCATTTATGACAGACTTAAATGTTTACCTAATAGGCTTGGTAGTGTTGAATGGTTACTTAACAGGCTTGTTACAAGACATTTTCTTTTGTTTTTTAAATTTATATGCTCTAGCGGCATTGCTGGTTCACTGGTCCATGCTTTCTTTTTTCATGGCACTGATTTCTTATTTGCATGTTCTCGTTGTTCTTGCTTGCATGTTCGTGTTGTTGCAGTTTGCATGTTTGGGTTTCTGCGGTCGCGATTGGAAGAGCCTCGTTCCTGGGGGGTAATTGTTGCTTGTTCCTTTCTTCGTTGTATGTTGTTTATTGTTGCTTGATTCGACTTTGCAGGGTTCTGGTCCTGCGCCTGCACTTGGGCCTTTTGGTGCTTCTTGGTTGGGTTCTTATTTGTTGTTTTTTCTTGTTTTCCCAGGGTTTGCAATGTTGGGATGTTGCATCTGCGGTTGGATCTCTCGTTACATTTTTTTGCACTTCAGTTTGCATAGAATACTATTAAGATAAAATAACAGACTAAAGAATTATAGGTGATGTAAATTGCATATGTTACGCGTTGAAACAGAGTTTGTCAGCCTCAAAATATATTTCATAGATGTCGATGTGTTTTCCATGGATTCTGTGTTACTATGGTTTCATAGTTATAAGAGTGCCTTTTGCTGTGTAGGAGATATTGTTGTTCTTTGCCTTTTACTTTCCAATTGTAAACTGCATTTGACTCTAGTTTGTCGCGTTTCTGTGGTCATTCCGACCGACCATCGTTCGGTTGCATACTTAGTCAGTTTTATGGACGCGGCTTCGCGAATAGGGTCTATCGAACTATGGCAAGCCGTGTTCGGTGTATACATTAGATTTGCCGAATTAGTTTTATTTAAAAGAAGGCCTCCTAGACAGAAGAGAATGCAATTTATGAAATTATAGGTTTCCTGGACAGCATAGGTTAATGATCGCAGCTTCTTAGAGTGGCAGGCTGAAAATTGGGCTTATTAAGATAAAATAATAGAGTAAAGAATTGCAGACGATGTCAATTGGATTTGTTACGCTTTGAAGCAGAGTTTGTCGAGCTCAAAATATATTTCATAGTTGTCGATGCTTTTTCCATGGATTCTGTGTTACTACGGTTTCATAGTTATGAAATTGCCTTTTGTTGTGTGGGAGATATAGATGTTCTCTCCCTTTTACTTTCTTGTTGTAAATTTCGTTTGACTCTAGTTTCTCGCGCTTATGTGGTCATTCTAAGAGAATGCAGTTCAGTTGCATACTATGACATGTCGTGTGTGGTGTATACATTAGCTTTCCCGAATTAGTTTTCTTTAAAAAAAATCCTCCTGGACAGAAGAGAATACAATTTATGAAATTATAGGTTTCCTGGACAACATAGGTTAATGATCGTGGGTTCTCAGGGTGGTAGGCTGAAAATTGGGTTGTTGTTGTTATGTGCCCTACAAATAGCACGGGGAGTTCCACAATCATTCTGAATGGTCGTCGTTCGGTTGCATACTTAGCTAGTTTTATGGACGTTGCTTGGCGGATAGGTGGCATCGAACTATGGTGTATACATTAGCATTTCCGAAATAGTTTTATTTAAAGGAAGGGTTCCTGGATAGAAGACATTGAAATTTATCAAATTATAGGTTTCCTGGACAGCGTAAATTAAACATAGAAAATATGTAATTTTATAAAGTAGATATATAAAGCATGCATGGAGCCCTCGTCCCATACTTAGCCAGTTTTTGCATCGTGGGTTCTCGAGGTGGGTAGCTGAAAATTAACAATCGCAGAGTTCCCCGATATACAAATTGACCATCGGACTTGCGGACTATTTGAATTTGAAGGCCGTCATGTCCAAAAAAATTAGCATTGTCAAAATAGTTTACTTTACGTACGTCGTTTTACCTACCCTGGTGGACAAAAAAACACAAAAAAAAAATAGTAAGCATTTTTTGGATCGCAGGTTCTCAGGGTGGCGGGCTCTAAATTCAGCCACTGTTGTTCTGTGTCCTACAAATAGCATGAATAGTTCCGCGATATACAAATAGACAATCGGACTTGCGGACTATTTGAATTTCAAGGGCTCATGTGCAAAAAAAACAGCATTCTCGAATTACTTTTCTTTACGTACATTCTACATACGCTCGTCGAAAAAAACAAAAAAATAATAGTAACGTCTATTACATAGGGCTCCATCCCCACTACATTCAGCGCTTCCCAATACACATTAAATATGCTTTCAAAAGTCAGAACCGACTAGTTCGAAAAGATGGGCTTTAATAACTGGAAAGCTCGAAGACATTTCCCATTAAAATAAATACACAGGTTAATATTCAACCCTTCCTTGTTTTTTTATTTTGAAAAGGCAGGGAAATCTGAAGACTCAAATGCAACGTAGTTTTGTGGTTATTAGATACTCAATTCACATTCTCACTATGGATTCTACAAATGAGTTGTCCATCATATATGACCTTCCTTCTAGGTTGTAAGATGTTTTTTCCCCTTTACCCACATAATAAAAATGTCATTGAATTTGAAGAACATTGAGTACTAAAGCGCCTTACCTATTAAAGTGCCTTTTTGCCTGCATTTTGAATTTACGAATTTTTATTTTTTTTTAGCTTCTGCAGTTTTAGTTTTCTTAAAAGTTTTAGCATATTTCACGAAC
>ML783247.1:160044-189460 GCA_009831015.1 Picea engelmannii | reverse complement strand
CAGTTTTAGTTTTCTTAAAAGCTTCAGCATAGTTCACGAACATGTCGCCCACAGAGGCCTTCAAGTCATGTCCCTCTTTAATACTGTGCATTTCGAAATGATGGTCTTTAATAACTAGAAAGCTCAAGGACATCTGCCATTAAAATGAATAGACAGTCGAATATTATGGGATCTGGTAATTTCTTTTTGCCTACATTTTGAATTTGCAAAAATACTTTTTATTTTATTTTTTTTGCTGGTGCAATTTTACTTTTCTTAAAAGCTTCAACATAGTTCACAAACGTGTGACCCACAGAGGCCTTGACGTCATATCCCTCTTTAATATTGTGCATATCTTAGATGTCAGATTTGAGAATTTGCTCGGATATGGGAATTTTAATACGTGCTGCTAGTCACTATTCATCGTACATATTCAAAAAGATTGGCATTAATAACTGAAAATATCAAGAACATCTGTCATTAAAACGAATCAACACAAAATGTACAGAATACCATCCAACCTTGCTTTTAAATACTTATTGCCATTTCTCTCTATCATCAAAGAATTGTGCTTTAGGGTGCCTTCGTTCTAATGTTCCTGGTCATGGACATGTAAGACAACTTAGAGATGTGATTGAGGGGAAGATGAAAGAAGAGAGACTGGTTTTATGTGACATGAGCTTTGAGTAAAAAAAAAAACTATGTTATACAAGAGAAACTCAGAGAGGACGAAAAAAAAAGAACAAGTATGTTTTGGTTGGTGTTCTCCCTGTGTTCGATGCTTTGGTTGGTTGAAAAGGCTGCCTGGAGATTTGTTTATTAAACTTATTTGTTTTCTTGCTAGGAATTGTAATGGATTTTTAGGTCACCTGCAAGATAGTTCTTTGTTTAAGTATATAGCTTCTTCCAACAACACAGATTTGGCCATTGTATCGAATTGTAGAGATCGTACAAGTATTTTTCTTCCTCGGAGGTTGGTAACAGAATCTGTATGGGTGGATAAAAGGACATATTATCACTACAAGAGTTTATATTTCATAGTTTGATGACCTGCATGTGGCTCTGGTAGCCAACTTGACAGAAATCCATGTTCTTTGTCAAAGTTTGTTCGGTTTCCTCTGGATGTAGTTGCAGAGTCCACATATTTAGCATCACCTCCAAACATTCCAGACCTTTTTGTGGGCCGCCATACCTCCCCCGCTATCAGGAAAGATATATTATGATGCCATCTACAACATTTGATACACTTACCAGACCTGTGTTGGTGCATTCTGCAGCATTTGATGCACTTGCCACACCTCAGCTACCTAAAGAAGTTATGTACCTCAACAAATTTTCATTTTGCATCTGGGTTGGACGTTTCTTCCAATTTACTATAATAAATCAAAGAAGTTCCACATACAAATCCTCAAGCGGGATTCTCAACCAAATAGACAATAGAATACAAGGAGAATACCAGTCACTATATACTTGAATTTCTTTCCCCCGCCTTAATTGTTGTGACATAAAACGACTTCGTTCACTTTGAAATTGGCCTGAATCGCATTTCTAAGTTGTCTCGGATGTGAATGCTCAGGAACATTGCAAAGAAAACACCTTAAACCCCTAACTTTTTGACAACATAAGGAAATTAATACTTCACAAAGAATGGAATGTTGAATAAGCACCCATTGCAAGTAGGCCATATCTGGAAGAAACAAGGTATTTAAAAAACTGGGATAGATGTACTTCGCAGCATCGATTAAGTACAAAACCCAAAATTGATATTCAAATCGTTTTTTACGAATAAAGAGTTTGAACGTCAAGAAAAGTGTGAAGAAGCTTCATCAATATACATATCTTTAATTGGTCGACGGCAGGCAAAATCGCAATTGTTGTCGCAAATAGCCTCAGTTGTATTTTGTAACACATCTTATTTGAATATAGAATAATTTTGGTTTATTTCTTAATAGTATTTTCCAATTTCTGGTATTTGTTTTAATTGTATTTTGTACCTTCTTCCCCTGTGTCGTTAAACATGAAGGACAAGCTTTTGTTTCTGTTGCTCACTACTTCAATCTAAATAAAACCTGGTCTGTTCTTTCTTTACATTTTACATTTAAAAATACTTTTTCATAGGCCATACTTATGTGGCGTCGGCTCTATATTTAAAGAAAGAAATTGGAGGACATGTTCTGCTCCCATTCTTTGGGTTCCGTAAATAGAATGAATTCATGAGTTACAACAAGGAAACTAAACTATCGACGCAATGTTCCTGTGAAGTATGTTGGATATATTGCAGCTTGTTCTATTTGATAATATCCGTGCATATATACTAATATCAGTACTATTAGAAAAAATACAAAAAACTTCCTCTTCAGCAAATCTTAGGCAGTTATGTTTGAGTTTGCGGTATTAAACAAATATGTCTATTGTTCCGTCATATACATCTTGCAGCCTAGGAACTTCCATAGTTTGCAATTTATGCTTTAATTACTTAAAGTCGCGGCAAATTTTGATTGCCTTTAATTTAATTTAGATATTGATGTTTATGGAGAGTCGTTGTTTGTTGATGTCATTGCAACAAATAAAAGATGAATAGATGATAAGGAATTTATCTCGTTGAGACCACAATGCAAATTCATGTTTCTTGTTGTGCTATTTACATCTTCCAGTCAAAATTTTCCTGGTTTCAATGAAATTTGCGAGTCGAAGAGCATCTTGCAAATTGGGAGATCATTTGCATTTGAAACAGAAACAATCCATTAATATATATTAGTATGAATACTATTCAGATAAATACGAAAACTTTCTCCATTAATAGATACTAGTATGAATACTATTGAAATAGATATCAAAACTTCGTCTTGGCCAATACTTAGCCAGTTATTTGGACACCAGGCCCCGGGTTCACGGTATCCAGCACCTATGTCCCATGTTTCATCATATACATGTTGCAGGGAAAGAAATTCATTGATGTGCACTTAATGATTTTACTAGTGAGAAGCCAGCAGAGGTTCGAAAACATTGCCATTAATAAACGGAAAAAAAAAAAAGGTTTTCCCAACTCTCAGATACTTATCTCTTTTCTCATTTTGCGTTTCCCATCCATTATGGATTTCTGGTTTTATACTTAGTCATATTTCTATGTACGATGGGCTGACATGTCTTCATCTCCATACGTCTTGCATTGAAAACATCTGTGATCTACAATTCTACCGCGGGATCCTCGTATACATTAACTTCATTCAAAGTATATGTTTCTAATTTGCTTCCCTAACAACTTCGCGTCCTTCCTGACATACATCAACAATGGTCTTACCAGTGACAAGTGGACACAGTGGTACGAAAGATACTTCCGTGATCTACAATTCATGCCTTAACATCTCCTTCTATATCCTCGTACGACGGATCCGACCGATCGTTGTTCCTTTTCATACTTAGCCAATTTTATGCCCGCCGATGTGGGGATGTCGCTTGCGAAACGAGTTGCTTATCGTTCCGCTATATACATATTGCACTCAAAACATCTGTGATCTACAATTCCACCACGGTTTCCTTGTATACATTAAGTTCATTCAAAGTATTTGTTACTGCTTTCCATCCCCAGCAACTTCGCGTCCTTCCGGATATACATCAGCAATGCTCTTACTAGTGGAAAGTGGACATAGTGGTACGAAAGATACTTCCGTGATCTGCACTTTATGTGTTAACTGGTGAGAAATCAGCAAGGATTCACGAGCGTACATTATATGTTCTTTTGTGATATACTTGCTTCTTTTTCCCTTCTCTTCTTCCCGTGTATTATCTAGAATTCCACTACGAACTTCTCCGTCCTTTTTTCCTTATTTTCTTTCTGTGTATTATGGGACTATAAAATATGGACATGATATTTTATAGAACATGTATAAATTCCGCATTCCATACCTAGCGACATTTTGGATCGCGGGTTCTCGACTGGGTGGGTGGGCTCAAAATTGGGCCTCCATTGTTCCATGCCCTACAAATAGCACCTCGAGTTCCACATTATACAAATTGGCAAGCGCACCTGCGGACTAGCTAACTCAACATTGCACTTCTATTGTTCTGTGTCCTCCAAACAACGCTCCCAGTTCCGCGATATAGAAATTGACACACGGAGTGTAGGACTGGCAGGGTGGATATTTCCATTGTTTACGATGTTAATCCCTATGAATTATCTAACAGTATCTAAAAACTTATTTTAGTTTTTATTTTTTCCCTGTATAATAGTATCTAAAAAAATATTTTGAATACTAAAATAGCTCTTAGTAGTGACATTTGGACATAGAGGTACGAATCAGTTGGTATTGCACTCTCCACAATATACAAATTGACTACCGGATTTCGACATCATCCACTCTTCCATGTTTATGCATTCCAATGTTCGGAGCGATTCAATTAGAAGGTCTAGGCCTCGCCTCCTTTGCAGACACTTTCTCAGCTTGTTTTGGATCCTCCTGTTTCCTGGTTCATGAAATATGTAGCTCCATCATTGGCGAGTTGACATATGTTTATCTCCATCTATATAATTAGACAACGAATCTGACCGACCGTTGTTGCTTTCGATATGTTTCTCCGTTATATACATCTTCCACTCTAAATTTTCGTGATCTACAATTCCACTGCTAACTACTCTGTTCTTTTCCCCTTTTTTTTCTTCCCGTGTATTATGGGACTATAAAGTATGGACATGATATCTTATAGAGCATGTACTAATTCCCACGATATTTTATAGAGCATGTACAAATTCTGCATTCGATATCTAGCGACATTTTGGATTGCGGGTTCTCGGGCGGGCGGGGTCAAACTTTGACCTCCATTGTTTCGTGGCCTACAAATAGCACCCACGGTTTCACGATATACAAATTGACAAGCGAACATGTGGAGTGGTTGACTCAACATCGCACTTCCATTGTTTCATGTCCTCCAAATAGCGCTCGCAGTTCCGTGATACACAAATTGACACACGGAATGCAGGACTGGCGGGGTGGAGATTGCCATTGTTTACGGATGCTAGTCCCTATGAACTATCTAACAGTATCTAAAAAATTATTTTGAATACTAAATTAGCTCTTAGTACTGACAACTAGACACAGAGGTACGAAACAGTTGGGATTGCACTCTCCACAATATACAAATTGACTACCGGATTTTGACATCGTCTGCTCTTCCGTGTTACAAATTATGCATTCAAATGTTCGAAGCGATACAATTAGAAGGTCCGGGCCTCGCCTCCTTTGCAGACACCTTTTCACCCTGTTTTGGATTCTCCTGTTGTTGGGTTCATGAAATCAACAATTCCAGGGCGGTCACTCTACCACTGCTCACAAATGTTTCAAAGTATCTCTCGTTTCCTTCCATCCCCACTAACTTCTTGTGCTTTCGACTGTCCTACCATATCCTCTTCGTTGTTACACGTATTTCACTCAAAAATTTCTGAGACATACAATTTGACCCTCGCGCCCTCACCCTCAACACTTGTATGTTGCAACCCTATTTTGTAGCTGTCTTTTTTCCCCTGCCCGCGACCTCCGTACTTTATTACTATGCAATTAGAAACCTTTCATTCTAACAGTTGACCATGCAGGAACCATCAACATTGTCATTAACGGCCAAAAACCTCGAGGAGATCTCCCATTATTACCCATTAAACCAAGATGTGTGGAGAGTTATTTTGTGCCTTCCGATTGTTCATCTCCAACACGCGTACTCGTGTTGGGCCGCTCAAGAAATCTACAATGCTTAATCACTCATTGCAATATCCAACATGTTGGCATTTCTATGTATGCAATTAGAACTGTTTAATGTTAACAACGCATCATGCAATAGTCATCCAAATTGTCATTAATCAACGAAATTCTCGAGGACATCTCCCATTCACACTCTTTCGACCAAAATTTGTGCAGGGTTATATTATCCCTTCCAACTTTTCATTTCATTCATCAGCTGGAACAAATAAACATTCTTGTAGACTTATGGCACCAGGTCGACATCAGTTTTGTGGAGATATAGTAAATATGTTCGCACAAGAGGACCAGAGATTTCAATGGTCTAGGGCATACTTTTACTATTCATCCCGTTCCGCCCAAAACGAAGTGATTTGGACCTCTGGAATCGCTCATGCAGGCTGTGTTCTTAAGGTTTTTGACTCTAAGGAGGTGGACTCTTGGTGCACCAAAAAATATATTCCAGGCCAAAGAATTATTCCACTGCACGACCATTCTCTTGTTTCTTTGTTGCCTCGGCTCCTCCGCGAGATGTTAAAATTGTTGAACCCAACATTAACGTTCAGAGGACAAGACTGCAAAAATTTTCTAGAAAAACATCATAACGGGTTGGACATCTTAGCGGACTTCCTCAAAGACCCGACAACAGTTCCTGAAGATATCACAAGGCTACAGTTAAGTTCCTTTAGAAATCCATTCCAGGAAATTGCTTGGCTGGTTACAAGAATAATAGGACAGGCATCCACAGCGAGCATTCCCATATAATTATTTATATTTTGTATTTCAAAGTCAAGGAAGAATACATTTTCAATTGGGGAAAGTTAATTTCGATTGAGCTCTTCTCCCAGTTGTCATGATTCAAAGAATCGAATAAATTTTATATCTCATCCTACTTGATTTTCGCAATTGTGTATTGATGTCTGTTTCCAAAACTTTCTCTTTCCAATAAAATAAACAGTGGATTCGACCCAGTAACATTCTGGCATGACGCCCTATGGAGACACAAAGCCTCCCATTGTTTTTATGAAGTTTTTAATGGCTTTGTCTCAGTTTTCAAAGATTTATTGTTAGGCAAGGATGCTCCACGGATGTCTGGCCAGGCAACCAAGTTTTTGAACAGGAAGGGCACACTTGAGCAAGAGGAAAATCACAGTGTCCTCATGGTCTTTGGCTCTAAGGAAAACCGTCCCTTCCTTCCATGCCACATCACGGACAAGATGTTTGTTGCAGAAATAGCAAGGCAATACAACCACTGGTTGCATTTTTTCCATGACAAGAAAGAAAAATAGTTCATTCCTCTTCCCTAGAAAGTTGGAGACTTCATGTGCATAAACATCAACAAGATTGATGAGTTTTCCGCCCATTTCAAGAAATTGAACCTAACGTACGCTGAAAGGCTAAAAGGGTTCGACGCTAATGGCATTTTTTGAGAACATTTACTGGGTGTTGGCTTTAACACCTCTTTTATCCATACACACCTAACCCCAAGACAAGTACAGTGTCGACAACAATCCTGCTTCCACTGATTGCAATGCAGAGAGATTGCAAAGTGCCACTGAATTGTACAGACAACATGGAAAAGTATTCGGTGAGAAGAGTACCCAGTCCCCTGCCAGCACTCCCAAGAACACGACATCACGGAGCATCGCTTTGATGGTCCACCCCAGTAAGAAAGCAACCCAGAAATATTCTAACGGAGGAGGAGATAAGAACCCTCCTCGCATAAATATTGATAGTTCTCACAAAATTCCACTAACGAAGAAGAGAAAAAATAATACAGGGCAGGCGGAGGAACCCCAAATTGAAAGTGGAAAACTGCAACTTGAAATTGAAGCTGAGCACATGCAAAAAATTGGGTCGTCCGTGGTGGAAATATCAGACACCGAATTTTTTGACATAGATGAATCCTTCGTAATCCAGAGCATTATTTTTGACAGCCAATCTAAAAGTCTGGTCATTGAAAAGAGAGATGTAACAAACAGGAAAGGCAAATCTCGTGCAGAGATTAACTTTAGCGAAATGTCGTCGTCTCAAATCTGCCAATTTCACTAGGGAACCGGTGACATTCTTCGTGATTCCATTGGAGGAATTGAGACAGAAAATGCCAATGTGAAACAACGCCTCAACGAATTTGAGTTGGCTTTCCTTGCAACTCCATAATTTTCCAGTCCTTTGGCAAAAATTGTGCCTGCTACCACTGCAGCGAAGATGAAAGTATCCTCTACCCTCCTTCCATGCTCTAGAGCCCTTATAGAGAATAACATCAACAAAATAATGCAGGTAGTTATTGAAGCCTGGGAAACATCGAAAAATTTAGTTTCCTTCGGAAAGAAGGCCAATGATTTGCTGAAACAATTGGAGACGAATTTAAAAAATGAATAGTTTTTTTGTGATCAGGTACTGGCCCCTTTTTCCAAATATGTCGACAACACATCAGAACTGAAAAGAAGACAGGAGAAACTCCCCTCACCAAAGCGCACCAAAAAAGTAAAAGCATGCAGGCAAAAGAAAGTTGACAACCTGCAGCTCATTATCAAGTCATGTAAACAAGTCATGTCAGAAAAGGAAGATTTATTCACAAGCCTGCTCCAGCTGGACTTAGCCGGAACTACCAATGAGGTTCAAGATCCTAACTTAATTCTCAAATCCTTGTCAGTCACAAAGAATCCTTCAAGGAACAAGTTGATATTTTAAAGGGGTTTTCTTTCAAAAAGTTTTACAGCATACTTGAGCATCGTCTAGATGAGCACGAGCGTTGGGTACTAGACTATGCCTCACGCAATGAAGAAATTGAATAGACTCTGCATAGTATTTCAATGGATCTAAGGAAATTAGAAAACGACCTTTACGACATAGAAATCTGGGATGAAACCAACACAGCCTCCATGAAAAGATACATCGAAGAATGGTTCCAAGAGAGAATGGGAGGCCTCGTCCAGGAAGGGCAACAACTGGTCAACAGGACTACAATGCCCATCGATGACAACAACAAAAATGCATCAGCTTCATAGTAAGTTTATACTGCCATCTTGTTTTGTTTATCAATCCAGTTTAAGTCTATGTTGTCATCTTCTCTTCTTTATCAATCCACTTATGTCCTCTTTCAATAGAAAATTGTAACCAAACACTCTTAACTTCCAATTTCTTCTTTTCGGGTCTTCCTCTCTACCGTCGCACACTTCTTTCAACATTCCTAATTCTTGTACTTATTTCTTTTTATGGTCCACAGGAGCCCCAATCCCAGTCTATATGACAAATGCATTTAAATTTCCAGAAACATGTAACAGACATTATTAATTTTTGATAAATTCCAAAGAAAACTGATTCGACAATGCCCTTATTGTATACTAAATTTTGGGTTTCCAGGAACCTTTCTTGTTTGTTCCAAATAAAACGAATTCGGATATGCTACATTTCTTGTCTCCTATTGTATGCTAATTTTTTGGTCTTCAATGACGTTGATGTTTTAAATGTTGATGTAATTTCCCGAGATATGTAACAAACATTATTTATTTTATAGTAAGTTTGTATAGTTTGCAACGTTGCTTCTCAATTTGTATATCGCGGAACTCTCGAAGTTGTTTGTAGGGCACGGAACAATAGAGACCCATTTTTTAAACCGCTAGCCAGAGAACCCGCGATCCAAAAACTGGCGAAGTATGGAATGACCGCTCCCTACATGCTCTATAAAGCGTGTACAAAGAAAAATAATTTGGCAATGCTATATCTTTTTTGTCCAAGAAAATCCTTAGTTTTAAAGCAAGCTAATTTGGGAAAATGTTATTACTATGCTATTGTATAAAAGACATTAATTTTTTGTAAATTTCTATAGTCCACAACTCCGCCTGTCATTTTGTATATCGTGGAACTGTCGGTAATATTTGCAGGCCACGAAACATCAGAGACTCAATTTTGAACCCGCCAATTTCTAGAAACATGTAACAGACATTATTATTTTTTGATAAATTACAAAGAAAATTGCTTCGACAATGCCCTTATTGTATACTAAATTTTGGGTTTCCAGGAAACTTTCTTGTTTGTTCCAAATAAAACTAATTCAGATATCCTACATTTATTGTCTCCTATTGTATGCTAATTTTTTGGTCTTCAACGACGTTGATGTTTTAAATGTTGATGTAATTTCTAGAGATATGTAACAGACATGCAACACCACTTGTCAATTTCTATATCACGGAACTCTCGATGTTGTTTGTAGGGCACGGAACAACAGAGACCCATTTTTGAAACCACCGGCCCGAGAACCCATGATCCAAAAATTGGTGAAGTATGGAATCATTGCTCCCTTCAATCTCTATAAAACGTGTGCAAAGAAAACTAATTCGGCAATGTTATATCTTTTTGTCCAAGAAAAGCCTTAGTTTTAAAGCAAACTAAACTCTGTCTGTCATTTTGTATATCATGGAACTGTCGGTGCTATTTGTAGGCCACGAAACATCAAAGGCCCAATTTTGAACCCGCCAGCCCGAGAACCTGCGATCCAAAAACTAGCTAAGTATGCAATGAGGGCTCCCTGCATCCTCTATAAAATCTCTTCCCCATACTTTATAAAAGTAGAAATGTCGTATGTATAAAACTAAATATCTACTTTATACAAGTACATATTTTGTATGTATAATTTTTTTATTTGTGATGAATTTCTATAGTCCGCAACTCCACTCCTCGATTTTTGTATTGCAGAGAACATCAGAGGCCCGATTTATGTATCGTGGAATTGTCGATGTTTTTTGTATATCTTCAGCCCGACAACCCGTGATCCATTACAAAAGTACATATTTCCTATGTATAAAAGTACTTCAATGTATTTCAACTTTTTAGCCACGTGTCTGTACTAGGTCGCATTTACTCCCATCCCAACCTAGCAGGGACTCCGCTACCATGCGGCCTTGTTTATTTATACACATTAATGACAAAGATACGACTTTCTATATATAGTCAAAATGCTTAATGTCGTCATGACTATATTCTTCCCATCCACTTTATATTATTAAAATGTCATAATATTATAAGCTAGTTTATCATTTATCCCCACATAGATAAGGACAAATTCTTTTAAATCCCTAATCAAATTGAGATGAAGATGTACCTTTTTTGGGGTCTAGGGTTCGAAAAAACTTTTTTTCTAGGACCGAGGTTGAAAAAATGAACAAGCTCATGGTAAGGGTAAATGCAACCTCACTTGTGACCATGTTTGAGAGACAACCATGTGTTTTTTTAAAAGGAGACCAACAAGAAAAGGCTTTATGTAAGGGTCGTGATATTAAGACAGTGCTAACCTTTTTTTCCAGAAAAGAAAATTAACACAATTATATTATAGATATATAATTTTTTACAACTCACTTCTCCAGTTGCTATAAGAAATAGCTCAAAAATAATGTTCAGCGGTACTTCTCATGGATATTGTCCAAAACAGGCAGGAGAAGTATACATTCTCCAAGACTGAACAAAAAAGAAACTATTCAAACCAGGTCTCATAAAAGAGTATTACATCCCATACTATTCCAAAAAGGAATTGAACCAAAATAACTAAAAAGACTTTAAGAAAAACAAACAAAAATGGAATTACTAGATAGATACACCTGTACACAAGCCTTCATCAGTAAATATGTCTAGAATCTAAAGAGTTCTCTCTTCCATCAATCCACTTAGAGATCACCAGAATTCCATCAGGTTCGGATAGAGCTTTTTTGGATTGTTCATTGGCGGCTCTGTTGAATTCACGATGTATATGATGGAAGTTTATGTCAATGAAGTTTTCCTTTAAAATAGTAATCCTCCTTTTCCAGCCTTCCAAATCACATACTCTGAGATTTCATTTATTACTTAACCAGTTGATAATAACCAAGGAATCACCACAAACCTGAAGCTTTTCAATGTCATGATACTTTGCTATATGTAAGGTTGCCCAAGCTCCCATTGACTCTGCCTTTGTATTTGTACCTTGACCACAATTCATATACCAATTATAAGTTAATGAAGTTGATAACTTAATAATCCCACCCGCTCCATAGCATCTGCCATCTTCCTGGGATGCACCATCAAAAAAAGCTACAGGATAATCTATGAAATCGAATGCCATACATGTAACAACACAGATATTTTGTTGCTTTATATCCGGCTTGTTATAGATGATCATAATTTTGATAACTACTGAAGAGAAAACAGACATCTTCCCCTCGAAGATGGCCTCATTTCTCATAATCCAAATGTTCCAACAAGTTAATGCCTCTAGACTCTAGTTTCTTGAATTTGCCTCTAACCAATGTGAAAAACATTCATCGAGATTATTCCCACTCCAGCAGTCAATGCCTTTTGAATGCCGCTTTAAAGTTTCCCAAACTGCCCTTGTAAAAGCACAATTTATAAACAGATGATTACAATCTTCTGTCTCATTTTTACACATAATACATCTTCCTAGCCCACTCCAACCCCTATGAAGAAGATTATCCCAGGTTGTTATTTTATTATTAACAGCCAACTAGAGAAAAAGTTTGATTTTTAGTGGAATATCCCATTTCCACATACGAATCTTCCAGCCAGTGATCAATGGGAGGTTCTGAGTTGTTTGGATAGCTTCATAAAGAGTTTTTAATGAAATAACACCAGAAGAGTCCCCCCATGTCCAGACAAAATCATCATCATCACTGGTGATTATTACTCCAGTAGCCTGAAGTTCCCGACAGTAATTACTCCATTCAATGGATAGGTCCCCTACCAATCCCAACTCATTGCTATCTTTCCAATTGGATGAAGAGGACGTTTGTCCTTGTTGATACCAAACCTGAGCTAGTAAAGAGATGTTCTTTTGTTTGAGAGAAATTAAAATATTTGAGGATAGATACGAACCAGGCCCAAGACCCACGATGTTATCCCTACCCAGCAACACTTCAAGTCCCATACCAGGATTCCATCTGATCCAATTAGTGATAAGGTGCACCGATTTCATAAGGGTGGACCAGATCCTTGATGCTGAGGGATAATGAAATTTTGTCGATCTCAGCCAAATGCTCAAAGTACTGTGGGGGAAATATTTCCCTCTTAACACTTTGTGCCAAATACTAGGAGTTGAAACAACTCTCCACAAAGTCGACGCCACCAAGGCCTTGCCAAAAGAAAAAATGTTATGTAATCTCCATCCCCCCTGGTTTTTTGGTTGAGCCAACAGCTCCCACCTACAAAGATGATAACTTTTTTTTTCTCTATTCCCACTCCACAGAAAATTAAAGAGAATGTTCCTTAATTTATGAAGGATCGAAGTAGGAATCGCAGCCAAGGAAAGACAATAAATGGGCTGACTTTCCAAAACTGATTTGCACAATATATACCTCCCCCCTAGAGAAAGCCACCTATAACTCCACTACTGTAATTTACTCTCAACTTTTGTAAGAATCCATCTCCAATCGATATCTTTTTTAACCCCTGACTTCATATAAAATCCTAAGTACTTGAAGTCGATCAACAACTCCGAAAAGTTGTAAGGCATAAATGATTTGAAAACAGAGAATTCTGATTCTTCCAGCCCCAAGAAGTGCACAGTTGATTTTGTCAAATTAACCTTTAATCTCGAGACCAAACAGAATAATTGCACAATTTTTTCAATTTCCTTCTATTCCATAATAGAAGCTTGTGTCAGAAGCAGAATATCATCGACCAACAAAATGTGTAAGATTTTAGTGAATCTGGCAACTTTGATACCACTTATAATTCCTTGACGTTGGCTATTTTTTAATAAAAGGCTCAAGCTTTCCATAACCAGTATAAATAACAAGGGTGAAAGTAGACAACCCTAACGAAGACCACGCCCACTTTTAAAAAATTTAGTAGGCTCACCATTAACTAATACTGCGAAAGAGGCCGAGTCTACACAGGCCAGGATCCAATTAGTCAAAAGAGGACCAAAACCAACTTGAATAAGTACCATTCTGAGATAATCCCAACTGATGCAATCGTATGCCTTTTGTAAATCCAGCTTTAATAAGAGTGCTTTTTGCTTGTTTTTCTTGATACTTTGAATGCACTCATGTCCAGTGCCAATAGCGTCTTGTATCTGGCTCCCTCCCAAGAAACCCAGCTTCTCTTCCGATAGAAATTTTGATAAAATAGGTTTGATTTTGTTTGCTATCACCTTTGAAATCACCTTATACACCAGAGTACACAAAGATATAGGCCTATAGTCCCCGAACTGTTGCGGCTTATTTGTTTTTGGAATTAGTGCTATAAAGGTGGAATTGATACTACCTGAGATACATGCAGATAATTGAGTCTCTTCCACCAAAGCCAAAATATCCTCGCCCATAATCTCAAAGAAGTGTAGTTATAGCTCAACCATCCAACCATGGGGCCCAGGACTCTTTTCTTTTTTAAATAGCTTTAGGATAGCTTCCAATTCTACCAATGAAACAAGCTTATATAAATCCTCCAATTCCCTTTCTTCGACCATTTTTGGATAGTTTTTTACCACTCGGATATGATCTTCGGTTATACCTTATGGTGGAGACATGAAAAAATTCTTAAAGAATTTCAGAGATTCTACCGCTATATCTTTATGATTATTGAGAAGAGTCCCCTCGCTGTCATTTGTTTCCCAAATATATTTACTATTTCTCCTATGAGTAGCAAATTGATGGAAAATTTTATTATTCTGGTCTCCACTCTTAACCCAAATAGATCGGCTTTTAATCCTCCACCATTCTTCCTGCTCTTTTAATAATTTATTTCTCTCGGATTCCAGATAGATGAGCTTTGTCTCTACCTCCTGTGATAATCTATCACCTTCTGTCCTTGTAAAATCAAATTTATATTACCTTCCAAGGATTTCAAAGATGTAGAGTCCTTGGCATTCTTCTATTTTGCCCACTTTTTAGTAGATAACTTTAAATCTTTTAATTTCCAAATAAATCTTCTCTGGCAATTACTCTCCTGAAAATATTTATGATCAGTCCACGTAACTTTTACCAAATCATTAAATTCCTTCTCCTCTAATCATTGAGCATGAAATTTAAAAGGGTAAGGTCTGTACAAATTTGTATCCTCCAATCACAAGAGGATGGGAGCATGATTAGATACGAATGGGTATTCAACCCAAGTCCTATGCAGTTTGACCTCCAACAGAAACTCCTCCGAGATAAGAAATCTATCCAAACGTTTTTCAATGGCATCCATGCCTACACGACCATTCCTCCAAGTCGGAACAATCTTATCCGACTTAATATCTAGAAGCTTATGATCCTGTAAAATCAAGTTAAAAAAGCCCGCTAAACTACCCGAAGTAGCAGATCCTCCCCAAATTTCTCTGGAAGATAAAGTAAAATTTAGGTCACCTGCTATCACCAAGTTTCTAAGTAAAAGCAGGCCATTGTTTGCAAACTTATTCCAGAATTCCTTTCTCTCCGTGCAAGGGCCATAAACATTAAGAAGGTTGATAATCCTTTTGGTGGATTTATCAAGACCTGACAAAATAATCCCACCACAAGTTAGAAACGGATATAGATAAAAAAGCGAAGGGTCCCATGCAATGAGCAATCCTTCAGAAGACCCCACTGAGCTAGTTGCACACAAAAACCATTTAGGACAAAACTTTAACATGAAAGCACGAGATTTATGTTCATTTACTAGAGTATCCGGCAAAAAAACTATATCAGGAGGAGTTAAATCCAATGAACGCCTAAACGAGGCAGCCTTTAGGGAGCCACCTACCCCTCTTATCTTTAAAGACATACAAATCATCACTTCTCCCTAGCAAGGGCTTTTATTGCTCTAAGCGCCCCACTTTCAGAAGATGAAGGATCCACTATTGAAGGAGAGTTGACAGTACCCTGCATCTTTTTTCTAGTACTTCTCGTCTTTATGGGAGAATACTCAATCCCCAGGCCTCGAGACCAAGCATAGGTTTTGACCGGTTGCGTCCCCGAGAGGCTCACTTCACCCACTTCACTAATGATACTAGATGGATTAACCACCTTGTTCCCAAGATAAGTCGGAAGCGGAGTCGAGTCAATGTGGTCCCGCAAGTATGGGATAAGAGAATCAAAGATTGCTAAGAGCGTAGAATCTCCCTCCTGAGATTATTGGTACCTTGATAAGACAGACCTATCAACCAAGGAGTCTGATGCCCCGCAAACTACTTCGACAATGGCATGGGCTAAGTAACAAGTCAGACCTTCCACAGGAACTGAAGAAAGTAAAGAGTCAACCAGCAAGGATGGTTGGTCAAAGGAAAAGGAGGGTGGACTAAAGGTAGTATTCAGAGAAACTTGTAAGTTGTTTACCGGGAAAGTCAGGGTAGGGGAGACCATTGAATTTTGAACTGGTAACCCCTTGTCATCCCATGAGTCCACTAATTCCACAGGTTGAGAAACAAAAGGCGAGCTGGAAGAATCTAGCAAAACTTTTTCCATTAAGGTTAAAGAATTATAAAGGATCGGACAGAAGCGAGACAGCTTACCGGAAAGTGTATCAAGTTGCTTGGGAGACGAGGAAACTTCCTTTTGCATGTAATCCAGTTCTAGCCCGAACGAGTTCACCTCTTCATCAACTTCTCTCCAGTCCTTGTGAAGAGCAGTATTTTTCGAGATTTCCTCTTCCACCCGTCCCTTACAAGTTTTCCTCAAGTGACACGTTTCATGATAGAGGCTATAGCCAAAAGGTATTCCAAGATAATCCAGCTTCTGAACATATCTCCGTCCCCGCCAATCTATCTCCAATAACTCCGGTAATCCTTCATGGATGTTTAACTCCACAAGGATCTTTCCCATTTTCCTAGAAGGAGCCTTCAAAACAGATTCATTGAAGGAGACAAAAGATCCAAGAGAATTACCTATAGCTTCCATGGTCGCCACTGTCCACAGGTGCAAAGGTAAACCTAGAAAAAGCACCCACAAATGGCGTTTTTCAAAATATTCGGTCACCGGATTAAAAGCCACCCTCCAACGCTTAATCATCAAACTGCTCCTACCCACCACCCATCTCTTTGCCAGTAACCTTGCAGAGTCTTCGGGAACTTTACAAATGAAACCATACCATCCTTTAGTCAAAAACCTTATCTCTGGTGAGTAACCCAGCTCCTTCCTCCAAAAAATATCCACCCACTCCGGTATAGAAACATCACAAAGATATGTATACGACAGCCTACCAACAAGACCACAAAGAGATAAAGAACAAGTCTCGACCAGACCAATGTCTGAGACCAGGACCATCTTATGTACCCCTTTCTTTGGTTTCCACAGCCTACGACAAAAATATTATCTCTCAAAAACTTTACCAGTAGATTTTAACTGCCTCTTCTCTTGTTGTGCAGTATCATGTGTTCCTCCTCTCAGGTTACCAGTAGACGATGAAAACGTAGGCAATAGAGCAGAGTTCCTCTGCGAAAAGTTTGGTAAAGAGAAAGTGTGCTCCGGACTAAGAGTCGATGGAGAAGTAATGGATCGAAGCATAGGATTTGTAGGATTATTTAATGAATAGTAACTTCTAACCATCGAATCCACCTGGTCGATAAGACTAGTGTCCAACCAAGTTTCATCAACTGCCACCTCCTTCATATTGCTAACGTTTTCTTCGAAAAGTAGAGGAAGTCTAGTATTCATTGCTAACCACCTGGACTCCACCACTGTCAAATCCACAGAATAGTAAATGATAATAGGACAAAGATCAGGGCAAACCGGAAAATGAGGAGAGGTAGGTTTAAGAACCACTCAATGTGCATTAAACCTAGTATTTAATACACGAGAGTCACAGGAAGCCCCAAACCAGTTTCCAAAAGGGGTAAAGAGATTACTAGGAAGTCATTCGATTCACAAGGGTTCTAACTGGTAGAAGGTTCTAGCGGATAAGTTAAGGTGCTACAAGTTACCGAGTTCCATAGTAGACTAGGAAAATACACCAAAAAGGAGGGCCTGAAAAGTCTAATAGCCAGAAACCTACACCAATAAAGTACCACTAAGACCTGTCAACATTCAAACCTGTAATGTAAGCCTCCATTCCACCATTGTCAACCAATCCAGTAGCATTTTCAATTCAAAAAAATATTTCCCGCCTTCCGCCATTGGAGCAGAGCCATTCCCTCGAGGTGCAACAACATACAGTGCCAACCTTGATATTGGCTTTTTTAAAAGGAGGCAAACAAGAAAAGGCTTTATGTAAGGGTCGTGATATTAATATAGTGCCAACCTTTATATTGGTTGGACAGTCATGAGGGACTCTCACATTCTATCAAAATTTTCTAAGTCATGAGTCATTATCTATCTGTTGTCATCACCTATTTTTCTCTACATATCTCGGTACTTTTTTGGCAGAATTGTCTTGACATTTTCTTATTTCTGGCTTGAGGTTTCTCACTTATTTCCAGGGTATCATCTCCACCTTCGAATTGGATTGTCCAATTGAAGGAGATGGACTCCCTGCCTGCTGGTCCAACCCAGATTTCTGAATGTATCTGATTATGAGAGCATATTATATTTTAATATAATTGAGTAATTTTTCTTCTAGAAAAAAAAAAACTTCTTTAACCTAGCGTCTAATTATTAATATGGAAGGAATTCAACAAAATAATCCATCAACATTTTTTTCTATGACATATAAATATTTTTATATTTAAAAATTAGAATGTTTGAAATATCATTTTTCATAATTATTTGTAGAGAGTAAGTTATTAATTTATAATCCATATTTCATTAATATTAATCGCAACTAATCAAATTTTCATGGCTTATAATAGTCCACTTAACAGGCATTGCATCGAGTGATGCTCACAAGGGTGAAGAAGTGGGATCCAGACTATGAAAATGAATCACATAGCACCAATCTTCACTTCTAGACTTCCTAGGAGATCAACCATTCCAATATTCATGTGGCTCAAGCATACTTAACAATGAAATTTACCTCTTAATCAAATCCACTTAGCTTGCTACCCCATTTACAAAACCTTTGTAAATATTATACCATGTAAATTATTCACTAAAACCTCCCTCAACATAAAAGTTTTGAAGGATTTGAGAATTACTTCTTGTTAAATCTTAGTGTCAAACTTCTAAAACATCTTAGGTAAAACTATTATACTTATTCCTAAAAAAAAAATTACTAAATCCACAAAAAAAAATTAAAAAATAAAATAAAATTAATAATAAAAAAAAGTAAAATGAAATTCATATAAGTTTAAACCAAAATATTAAATCACTTAGTTTTATAAACATGTTTCTTTAACATTAGGATTGTATTCTCGTAACCTCTCTTATCGGTTCATGCAATAAGGGTAAGGGTATGCAAATTCCGAAAGTAGCAAGGTGTTTTATAGTTCAGTATGGAGGAGATGTCAGTAACATAATGTTAAGTGACAACAACAAAAAAACTAAATACAAAATATGTAAGTGACAACATCTAAAAAATTAAACTAGCGTAGATCCATCTTAAACCCCAAGCTATCAAGCACCCAGAGAAATGGAATTAATACTTGAGATGAAATTAAATGATAAAAAAAATTATACCTTTAGAAATTCCATCCATCTTGGTGCTTGATAAATCTTGATTTAAAATGGATCTACCCAATTTCATGTTTTAATATGTTGAAAAAAATAGTCATAAATATTGGATATTTTGAATAGATATGTAATATTTTTTTAAGAATTAAATATATAATTATTATTTTATAAATTTAATTTAACTATTTTTGAAAATTAAAGTGACTATTTATTATTTAAAAATTATTGTGTTGTATTTATTCTTTTAATTTATAAAAAATAAAATATTTCGTTTTTAATTTAGAAGATTAAAAGTATCTCTATGTTTTGGCAAGTGCAAAGAAGAAAATCAACATTGCTAAAATAAGAATAAAAAAAATTTATGAGTTGTATAGTGAAACAATTCTCAACACATGGTGGGACAATAAAAACTACCATATTTGTGACAATAAAAGGGTTGAAGATGAAAAACAGTTTTTCTTAGATTACTCTATGTGTATACCCGAATTAAATCACAATTTCAATATATTTGTCAATATACCTACCTTCCTAACCTTCTACGTCACCAAAACTACAATAATCTTGAAATGCTTCTTTTAATATTTTTTAGCACATAAATAAAATTTTAAAAAAATCCAAATAACCTCTTATCTTTCTTAAGATCTTATAAACTAATTCTAATCTCAATAAATATTAATCATCATAATCATCATAAATTTAATTTAATATAATATAAAATTAAACTCAACCAACTCACTAAACACAAATGAAACATGTAAAATTTTAATACCAAAAACCTACCTAAAATATAATTTTTGAACAACTGTGGTATCATGAACAACCCATTGAAATATATTACATGGCATAGAATAAATAATACAAAAGTTCAAGCATCACTAAGCTTACTCTTTCAAAGAAATATATAAATGGCAGGGAATAAATAATACAAAAGTTCAAGCATCACTAAGCTTACTCTTTCAAAGAGATAGATACCACCAATCAAGATGGTTATTGTGGACCAACTTGTGGAAAATATGCAGTATTTATATCAGTCAATCCACACGATTTGGGAAATACTTTTGGAATAGGAAACTCGGGGTTGGGATTAAAGTTTCACAAGACAGAGTATTTTAATATCTTCACTACATTATTAATTTTCTATAATTTTATATTATTATTATTTTAATGATTTTGTTTATAATTGTAGATGTTTATAATAATTGTTAGTTGAATCTAGCTTAGCTTGGATAATTAAGAGAAAGGTTGTTCTCCTTCTCATCCAATTACAATTCTTTCTAAAATTTTGATGAATATATTATTATATCAACTTTTAATCTGATTATTAACTTAGCTTTGTGCCCCAAATACTATAAAATTTAATTTAAATACGATCCTCACAATAAAGAAAGGGAATGATAGTAGATTATTTCCCTGAAAAACATATAAAAAACTGTAATAATTATATACATCAAAAGAAATTGTATTTACCTTCAAACTTTATGAAGGGCCCAAAAATTTAAAATAATGGAGTATATTACAAAGAATAATATTTGTAATTTTTTTTGTATTAAAAAGGGAGAAGCTTTTTTTTTTTTTTTCTAAAAGTAGAGAATATGATAATCATTTTTTTGAAATCAGTACATAATATTAATCAATTATTTTATTTTATTATTTAACTTAAATTTTATTATTATATTGGTTTACCATTTTAACTTAAGTTACTACATTTTAACTTAAGTTACTATGGTTAGTGAGCAATGACAACTACTTCCACTCCTCTCTCACACTTATATCCAAACAAATGTTGTGATTTATATGTATAAGTCTTGTTAGCATGATTGGATTTCATGGGTTTTGTTCTATAAGGCGATCAAGGTTCGAAATTCGCGGTAGACGGGAGGAGACACTCAAAAAATCTAGCCATGTTAAGGGTTGGTGTGGCCCAAGCAAGGTGTGATCCTCAGGTGATTTTGACAGATTAGATGCCCCTGGATCGTGATTTCTTAGACCACAAGCTAGTCCCACATGTAACAGACACACTAGCAAACAAAAAGAAAAACATGTATATTTATCAACTATTTTTTGTTTTATTTCATGTAAACATTCATGTAATTCTTTGTACCTACACCATTTATGTATCAATCCCTACTCTACAACAAAGAATGTGTCCACATATCCTCACGCTCACATTAGAGAATCTAGATGAATTGAGGAAGTGAGCCATGAAGGAAGGGATTTTCACCAAGTGCAAAACCTTTGAAGCGCTCTTGGCACTCATATGGAAATCTCACAGTGAGGTCCTCAAGATGGTGCCTCACTAAGAAGTCAAGCTTGTGTTCATATTAAACAAGTTTTTTTGGGAAAAAAAATTTAGTAATATAAGAAGTCAAGCTTGTGTTCATTTTAGACAAGTTTTCCTTCGAAAAAAAATGTGTTTGTAGTAGTTATTAAATTTTTTTCTAGGAAATGTTCTACTACAAGCATAAGCTTGACTTCATGATGAGACACCATGTTGAGGACCTTGCTGCGAGATTAAAATAAAACTCAAAAATTCACACAGGCCTCCATATTCTCAAGATGTCTACCTGTGATAACCTAAACGAAAGCATTAGATCCCTCCATGGAAGGGACACGTTTAATGACATCCGACGCTTGGAAAGACTGTGACTAAAGCTAGCTCGAAGAATTGAATTTTTAAAATGTTGTAGAGAAGGTGGAACCATCTGGGCGTTTTTGTATTTATGAGTTGTCTTTATCTCTTTATCCATGTGAGATGTCATTCTCCTAATGATGGACTCAGCTCTGAGGTTCAAAACGTTCATAGAGAACTCAAGAATTCACATAGGCCTCCATATTCTCAAGATGTCTACATGTGAAAACCTAAACGAAAGCATTAGATCCATCCATGGAAGGGACACATTGAATGACATTCGACGCTTGGAAAGACTGTGGCTAAAGTTAGCTCGGGGAATTGAGACACTAACATTCTTAAAATGTTGTAGAGAAGGTGGAACCATCTTGGTGTTTTTGTATTTATGAGTTGTCTTTATCTCTTTATCCCTGTGAGAGTCATTATCCTTATGATGGACTTGGCTATTTAGTCCAAAACATTCATAGAGAACTCACATGGGCCTCCATATTCTCAAGATGTCTAGATGTGAAAACCTAATCAAAAGCATTAGATACCTCCATGGAAGGGACATGTTAAATGATGTTCGACACTTGGAAAGAATGTGGCTAAAGATAGCTTAGGGAATTGAGGCACTAGCATTCTTAAAACAATGTATAGAAGGTGGAACCATCTAGGGGTTTTTGTATTTATGAGTTTTCTTTATCTCTTTATCCCTGTGAGATGTCATTCTCTTGATGATGGACTCAGCTCTGTAGTCCAAAACATTCGTAGAGAACTCAAAAATTCACACAAGCCTCCATATTCTCAAGATGTCTACATGTGAAAACCTAAACGAAAGTGTGTGTGTGTGTGTGTGTTCGGTGGACTAGCTCAAGTGGTTGAAGGTTGTCATAAATCAGTGCCCAATGGGTTTACATTGGGTACCATCCACAAAATGTAGGGAAAAGTTGGGGGTTCCCCATAAGGTTTTGCTTGGAAGAAAATGACTAATAATATAATAATAATAAATATATTAATGATTACTTTTTAGGGATATACACTAATTATAATTATAACACGAATAAATATTAATTACCTTAGTCCAACTAACTACTTTTGGTAATTTATATATTATTAATATTTTTTTAGGGAAAACCTTGCAAGGAAACCTAAGAGATGTTTCCCCACATTCAGGGATAGCATCCCTAGTATACCCATTAGCGTTTTAATGTGCCTCACCCAAGGGGATCCGAACCAAGTACATATTGACATGGAACTAGCCAAATGCCCAACAACATTAACAACAATCGGTAATAATAATAATATTAAATAAATCAATTCTTAATTTTTAGGGGTTACTGTACAATAATTTTATTTTTTCAAAGGAAAAGCACACAGAGAAATCCAAGTGACGTCTCCTCACATTCATGGATGGTATCCCTTATAAACCCGTCAGCATAGACTAGTGTGTCTCACCCAAAGGGGACTCAAACTGCACACCTACTAACATAGAACTAGCCATATACCCAACAATATGTGCAATAACTAGTTGAGATAACCCCTTAGGCTATTATATGTTAATCATAATTACTACACTAAATAATATTAATTAACTTAGTCCAACTATGTACTTTTGGCCTTTTCTATTGAAATTCAACAAAACATTAAAAAGACATCATCATCATATTTATCTATACAAACACAATTGATGAAGACGTGGTGGCCTTTTCTATTGAAATTCAACAAAACATTAAAAAGACATCATCATCATATTTATCTATACAAACACAATTGATGAAGACGTGGAATAAGCATCGTCGGTACTCCTTTTTTCCTTTTTTAAGGTATAAGAGATATGTTAAGAACAATGGTGATTACTATTTAATGAATACCAATTTTATTCTATTGAACATTAAGAAAAAAAATATGAAAAATAATTGATCTGTTACAATATATACTTTTATGATTTAAAAGAAAAAATCGAAACGAAGGTTTCTGAGCTTTTTTTTTTTTTTCATGAGTTGATAGGTTATGAAGATTCGTATTGTTGTTAATGGCTCGAAAATGAGACTTAATATTTGTGTAGGTGGGGAAATCCAAGAGAAAGTGTTTTTCATCCTCCATATTCTTAATGTTGCAAAAGTTACATAGTACTTCCCTCGCATAGTGTTATGGATAAGTCGAGCACACAGTGTCACTCTAATGCTCATAAGAATGTGTTATTATTTTAGCAATATTGAATTTTTTATTTCTCTAAGTTGCCTATAGTAGAAAGATGATTTTGATATTTTAACTTAGGGTTCATGATCTCCTTATAATACATTAATTATTTTTCATTCTCAATTTCCTCATTGCATTGCAATTCCTCTTTAAATTTAGTTGTGGTAGTAATTTTAATGGTACCAATATTCTAAATAGAGACCCTCATTTTTATCCTCCAATTGTTAAGTGAAGAATCTACATTTTTAGTCCACCCTCTCTTAAGCCTCGAGTGACATTTATTGGTATTTAAAGCAACGTTGAGAAGCCTCTGAATATTCATTTTGATTAGTTTGTGCTTGTACACTAATTATATGGTCATAGCCTTACTCTCAATGGGTGGATGCCCAACATCCAAGAGAAACGTATGATAGTGTGTATTATTATTATTATTTAAGATTGTCAATTATAAAACACTTAAAATTTTGCTAGATTTTTCTCCAAGTTTCTAGAGAAACGCTACAACCCCAAAATTTGTAGCCTTATAAGATCACCAACATAACAAGTGTATCAAAGAATTTTTTTTCCTATAACCAAAAAACATGTTTTTTTTTTTAAATAATGGTTCTAAAGACCAAAATAGGCTTTCCAACCTCTATTAATACTTCTATCCACATTATAGTTCCAATCTAGCTTGTGATGCAGAAAAACTCCAAGATATTTGTAAGAAAGAACTCCCTTCAAAATGTTATTGTTGTACATAAAATTAGGGTAGGTGATTTGCCTAGATTTGATGATCATAGTCTTTGTCTTATAAATATTTACTAGCATTCTAGAGATAACATTAAATTCTTTGATAATTCTAATTTCTTTGTTTAGATCCACTAGGATTATTGCCAAAAGAACAAATATCATATGGGTAAAAAAGATGAATGGTGACCATTCCATTCAAAGTAGTGTCGACACAACCTACTTGCTCTAGACTTACCTCTAACTTATCAAAATAAACATCGGAAAAGGTGGAGAATAGAGAACATCCTTACTCAAATCCTTTAATTTTTTTTCATAGTACCAATTATATTTTATATTAGAAAAAGAAGTGATCAAACCAGACAACATTGTAATACAAAACTGAGGAGTCTAGCTTGGCCTACTATTGAAAACATATGATTTAATAGCCAAATTCCCATGATTCCTATCCTTCCACTTCCAACCTTTAAAGACCTAGTGGGTACACTACCTTACATATTGAAATAGTAAGATAATTGTTTGGTAAAACATACCATGTGCGTTAATAAAAATTAGTGCTCTTGAAGGGCTTTAATTGTCAGGCCCACTTGAGTATCCATTACAACATCCTCATAGTGCATCTCCACTTCAAATTAAGCTATAGTCTTGAATTCACTTATGGCATCCACCAATTCTCAACTCTGGAAGAATTGCTTATCCAAATCCTCCTCATTCGCCCAAGAAAGATTATATAGGGAGGAGTCCCGAAAGTACACAGAGTCCAATGGGGTAGGAGATGAGAGAACCTCTTAAGGGAGGTTAAGGTAGGCCAAAATACTTTTGACTGGAGAATGTAAAAGAACTTGTATGGGATGTTGGATACTATGGTGGTGGATATGCATGAATGTGTTGACCTCCTTCTCTCTATACCTTAGTTCCATAATATTGGTTAATATCTCCACTACACATTGATCCCTGACCCAATTCCTACCTTCATCTTCGTATCCAATTCTTCCTACCAATGATTCCAGAGAATGGTGGAGTTCATGATGTTGCACTCTTCTTATGCTACTTCATACTCATAGTGTCTAACCTCTCTATGAACCTCTTTTATCTCACACAAAGTGAAACATTTGCTTATGCAATGGCAGTATGCCATAGTTGCCTCTATTTTACCTAGATTCTAACCAATCCTTCCACAACAAAAGCACCCCAACCTGCTCCCAATGATCATTCACAGTTACACTTGAGAGTGGAGATAGAAATAATAACATTGAACCAAACCACAAATCCACTCCTAATAAACCTACACACATTTCCCTCTCCCATCGTACTAAACATAATCATGCATGCATGAGGGAAATGAATGAGATCTATGAAGTGACAGAGCCTTAACTCATTGTCCATTCTCCATCGCATAGCAGGACAAATGTTGTAATATGCTATAATCACCTTAATGCACTAACAACTCATGTGAGGGGTAATATGCATATAGGCCCCTTGTTTGATTTAAATAACCCTTCATTCCATCATAACTCCTAAATTGGCTTGTGTGTCGACCTTCCCATTTTGCTTTTGTAGAACATAGAAAAAGTCTACCTTCTCAAAGTTTTGTATCAGATTGATGACCTTTTAGTTGAGTCTAGAAAGTTTGAAATTTAGAAGAGAGATTTAATGGAACAATGAACTTAAAACTATTGTTTAATCCTCGACCACCATCAATTAGTGTACAATGTTCAACTTTAGAGAAACTAAACCTTAATACATTGTGATTATTTTTGTTTTGTGTCTCTTAATCCAACACATACTTCATTTAATTTATTTTTTTTAAATTGAAAATGACCACCCACCCTTATTGTATGTTTTTTTTTTTTAATTAATATATGTTTTTTTAATTAATACATTAAAAAATATAATTCTAAAATTATATATATAATATGTTTTATTAATTGATATATTGATACATTTAAAAAAAAATTAATTCTAGAGTTTTATATATATAGATACAATTAAAAGTCAAAAAAGCATAAACCTTCCCAAAATGGGTTTTATTTAAAAAACAAATTATTTAAAATAGATTAAGATGCACATTGACTTTACAATAGACTTTAGATGCACTATGTTTACTTTAATAGACTTTAAATGTTCTATGTGTAATTTAATATCACTAGTGGCCATATTGTTATCTATAACAATTTTAATGGGATTCCTTTTATGTAATGCAATCATTAATTGTCATATTGTTATAGTTAACATTTTTAATGGATTCCTTATAACTAATGCAATTAGTTATAGATTGATATAGCTTATATGTTTTAATATTTTTTATTTTTCCATTCTACATTAAAATATATAAAATATATATTTTTAATACCTTAATCTTTCTTTTAGATTATTTTACAACAAAATAAATTAAAAAAAAAATCATCACAAATATTTATTTATTCTTTATATATAAAACTTTAAAACTTATTTTATTTATATTTATTAAATTATATAATAATAAAATATTATCTTAAAAAATTATAATAAAAAAATTCAAAAACTTCAAATAATATTTCACAAGTACAAGAGATATCCATAATTATCGTATGATTTAATTATTAGCAGGTCTCTCTCTAAAGCATCATAAGCCCACAAAAACACTATAACAATGACACATAAGAAAAAAGTAGTCTTGATTAACCCATAAATGGCAAATTAAGCTCATGCATTTATCCATTCTTGTACTCGAACATTATCTATACTCCATAATCCATCTAGAGGCGTCCTTTGGAAATCATATCAAATGTAGAGTTGAACTCTATATACATATGTGAGAGTGAAATGTAATTAAATTTGGAAATCATATCATATCAAATGTAGAGTTGAACTCTATATACATATGTGAGAGTGAAATGTAATTAAATTTACATTGAAAGTTTTTAATCTCTTCAAAAATGAGATTTAAAAACATTTTTTTTCATTCTATTTTACCCCTTCATCCACTTAATAACAATCATGGAGTTTTGGTTTTGCCCCTTCATCCACTTAATAACAATCATGGAGTTACCAAAAATCTATAAATTTGAGGTTCCTTTGTATGCAACTAATTTTAATAATCATTTTAAGGCAATTTCTTTTCACTACTAGTCTCACCTTAACTTTGCAAAAATGATCTTCATTCAAAAACAATATTTCCCTAGCTTCATATGAAGATTGGGTTACTTTGGCAGGACCATCAAAATAAAAATAACCCTAGGCCCAAGATTTGTCCATTGGAACATGAGAAATATGTCTATTGGGGGAGACCTTTGGGGAGGTCCTGAAATTGGGAAATATAGTTCTACTCTGAAGGGAACATTGAAAATGAGGAATTTTCCCACCTTTAAAGTTTTTGGCATTCCTAGCTACCCATATTATCCAAGCTACTATGATGGGAAGGGCCTTAAATTCTTTTAGTTCTGACCAAGACTGTCAGGGCAACATTGTAATACAAAATTGAGGAGTCTAGCATTGGCCTACTATCCAAAATACATAGTTTAATAATCAAATTTCCTTTATTCATAACCTTCCACTTCTAACCTTTAAAGGTCTGTCAAGTGCACTACCTTTCATATTGGATTAGTAAAATAATTGTTTGGAAAAACATACCATGTGCATTAATAAAAACTAGTGCCCTTGAAGGCCTTTAACTACCATGCCCACTTGAGTTTCCATTGCAATATCCTCATAGCACATTTCCACTTCAAATTGCGAAACATGGTTGACTTCACATGTGGTGTCCACGAGTTCGATTTGGGGAGTATTGTTTGTCCACATCCTCCTTGTTTCCATGAGAAATATTGTAGTGGGAGGATTCCCTAAAGGACAAAGAATCCAATGGGGTAGGAGATGAGACAACGTCCTAGGGGAGGTTAAGGTGGGTTGAACTCCTTCCAACCAAAGATTGTAAAAAAACCATCTAGGATGTTAACTCTAAATATTTCTAGTGATGGATATGCTTGAATGTGTTGACCTTCTTCTATGTATCCTTTAGTTGCAAAATACGGGTTGTGGTATCCATTACATAGTGATCCCTGACTTGATTCGTGTCTTAATCTTCTTATCCAATTCTTCCTACCAATTCTTCCAGAGAATGGTGGAGTTCATGGCATTGCACTATGCTTCTGCTACCTCAAGCTCATAGTGTCTAACCCCTCTCTAAACCTTTTTTGTCTCACACAAAATGCAACATTTACTTTTACAATGATTGTGTGCCATTGTTGCCTCTATTTTACCTAGAGTATAGTTAGATCCTTCCACAATCAAAGCACCCCAATCCACTCCCAATGCTCATTCACAATTGGAGTTAAGCGTAGAGATAGAAATAATAATGTTGAACCAAACGACAAATTCGTTCCCAATAAACCCACATACATTGCCCTCTCCCATTGTACTAAACATAATCGTGCACACATGATGGAAAGGAACGAGATGTGTGAAGTGATCGAGTTGTGACTCACCATCCATTCTCCATTGCATGATGGGATAGATGTTGTAATATGCCATAATCACCTTAACGTGTTAACAATTCATGGGATGGGTAAGATGCATATAGCATCCCCGTTTAATTTAAACAAGCCTTATTCATCCTAGCTCCTAAAGTGTCCTACATGTCGAACTCCCCGTTTTTCTATTACAGAACATGGAAAAAGTCTACCTTCTCAAAGTCTTGTGTC
>ML783247.1:139333-158902 GCA_009831015.1 Picea engelmannii | reverse complement strand
ATGCCATTATTTATGCATCGATATTATTTTATATATGTTTTAATATTTAATTTTTTGTGAAGCGTTCTATCAGTGGTATAAAGTGGGCTTTTTTCTTTTTAAACAAAGTTGTATTATATGTTTTATGTTTTGATTTTTTTAGGATTATTTTTTTTTTAATTTTTTTTTAAATTGTTAAAAAATTGTTGGATTTGTAAATTTGAGTGGTTAATTTTGTATAATTAGAGTGTATCAAGGGTTTTTCAACATGTTGAATCCATTTCTATATTCAGAAATGCAATTTAAATAACAAAAAATTGTGATTTCGCGTTGATTTATATCGTCGGATTCTAGTGAAAAGGGCCAAAATGTAGAACAATTAAACAACGCCTGAAACAAATAATGTATTCCATTTTACATAAAAAGAGATATGTTTTTCATATATTTTTAATATGTTAATTGTTTTTTAAAATTTGTTTTTAACGAAAAAAAATCATTATTGATATTTATTTATTTTCTATATATAATTTTAAAGATCATGTCAATTAGGTCTAGCTTATGTGGTGATGGAATGGAGTGTTATCCTTCCCACCCAAGTTATATTCTCGTTTATGACATGTTGAGCTCATTATGAGTAAATCATTTAAACAACTTTTAGCCTTGTTGTTAATCTGACATTGTCCAATTAAGAGACTAGGGTTTACCCTGGGTACCATCCTCAAAATGAGAGGAAGTACCCTAGGGTTTTCCTGTGAGTTGTTACCTCAAAAAAAACAATTTTAAAGCTCATACATACTTTAAAACATTGTATAATTAGTTGGGTTGTGATAAACAAACTTGTTTGACAACTCTATAAGAACATCTTATTTAAGTAGGATAAAATAGAGAGATCCACGAGGATAAATATAATTGATAAATATGAATGTGATATGATAATGAATACAAATGAGGGCCATATATATCCACGCAAGGGTTCCCTTTCAGTATAAGATGTGTGCTTTCATTAAAGTATCTCTTCAATACATATTAATTATTAATTATTGTCATTATTTATTTACTTGAATATTTTAAATATTGTGTTTATACATTGCCTCCCCCTTTAGAAATGCTTTGTCCTCAAAGCATAATTATGAAAGGATTTATGCCTTGCCCTGGCTTGTGTTGTATTTGCATGGTTCTCAATTCTTGTTATTGTTAGGATGATACGAGACGATACAAACTTTTAAGTGTTGAGTATAATTGTTGAATTGCAAAATGATCTGACCATCCTAATTCGATCTTGTGGAATGTTGTGCTTATGTGATACCCAATATGAATTTGTGTTATGAGACTCAATGATGATGATATCAATATTCTTGATAAGATAGATTAATTGCTTTTGTTTTGAGTGATGTTGATACTTTGACTAGTTAAAGTGCATGCTCTTGTTATTGGGATGTCAATAAGGTGTCTTCATAGTATGGCTTTATTTTATTGTACTTGTAGCGAACTTAGGATTTACTTTTGGTGTTTTATCTTCTTCAAGCATTGGTTTGTTGGTAGTTGCATTTTTATTAGTAAGTACGCCTAAAATTCCCATAGTTTGTACTCCAACATCTGTATATGTCTTTTCTTGAACTGATTTTGCACCTTCTTGAACTGTGATGTGGATTGGATTTGTATTTATTCCCTTTTCCACGACTTGGATCTTTACATATGAAGATTTCGATGCTTCCTTCTCAACAAGTTGTTCTAACTTATTTTCCATTGACCTATTATCATTTTTCAGCTTCTTCATTTGTGTAAGTAGGTTTTGATTATGATTCTTTAAGTGCGAGCTTTATTCCTTTTTTCTGATAATTTCTTCCTGAGATCTTGATTCTCGTGTTCCAACTTCTGAGTGTATTATTTGGTATCCTTTAACTTATTGATTTGTATAAGTAGTTTTTTACTGTGATATTTTAAGCGAGAAATTTCTTTATTTTTATCTTTGATAACTTGGTTGAATTCTTTTTGCACTTTTTGTATTATTTTCTTATTATCTTTAAGGATAATCTTTGAGATACCTTTAAGATCTTCTAATGTTACTGGATCTAAATCCAATTTAACATCCCGTAACATTATCTTCTTATTTTTATAAGAGAATGTCAAAAACCTTTTTTTCATGTTTAAGATGAAAAACACTAGTGTTTCCATCCAAGGTGAACCCAGAAGTATGTCATCTCCATCGCTCCATAAAGATCCAATAGTGAATGGAAATACAAAAGTATAGTCTCCAATGTTCTATTATAAACTACTTATGACATCTTGTTTTTCGTCCAACGAGCCTATCTTTTCAGTTATATTTGACTCGAGAATCACTAATTGGTTAGCGAATTTAGTACTAGCATAATTATTATATTATGGGGTGGAAAGTGCGGGTGGGAGTCTTCTATATCTCAGAGGAAATACTATATCCTATTATGCATGGGGACCAGGGAAGCCTACACATTGTACGAAGGAGTTGGCATAGCCAAAGAGCGAAAGATCTCCAAAATTGTGGTTTTTGGGGATTCCACGATGGTCGTCCGAGAAATACATAAGAGAAGCTAGTCCAAAAACAAAGCTTTAATGGCATATTCTCCCACATTTTGTCCCTCGTAAAAGGATTTGTTGATTTCAAAATCTATCATGTTAAGAGAGACCTAAACCCCTTAGTAGATCATTGGGCAAGGATTGGCACTAGCTTGGAGTGTGGAATTATAAATTTAAATGTGGTAAAAGGGGCCTTGCCTATACCATAGACGAGCCCACCTCTACTTTCACGAGGACAAATGAAGATGACACGTCATGTCAGCCTTTGTGCAAAACCCCTTTCACATTTGAGGTTTATTTCATTTGTGTGGGCATTCAATATGATATGCATCTCTCAAATTTTTTATGTGGTTTGAGGGCTCTAGCTATGAATCGTTCTCCGGTGATTTTTGGGAAGGTTTCTACCCCCAATAGAGTGTGGATTCCAGGTCTCAGTTCCAATCTTCAACAAGTGGTCTCACGTGGAGGTCTAAGTTGATATGGTCATTGGATCTCAAGGTATTGTTTCAGTTTTTAGAGGGAGGTGCAAGCTTGAGGCCAACTCTATTTGTTGATCTCTACAGGTTTTTCCTTGTTTACCAACCCTTTTTTTTTGTTCTGGTAGGGCGTGTTTTCTTCCCTAAGTGGTTTATTTTCACTGTGTAATTATTCCCTCATTCGCTATCTTTGGAATTAGGATCAGAGCACCCAGGGGTGGAGGTTTTATAGCTTCTTGTTGAAGAGGATAGAAATGGACCCTTCCCGACATGACTTCAAGAAGATTCTCCAACATCATGAGAAGATTTCCCAAGCCAAATGTTCTGTACTCTAGCAACTTTCAGCTAAATTGGGGGAATTTGAACTTGCCCTAGTCTCCTTGACACGGTGGATGGATGCAATGGAACAAGAGATCCAACACTTAAAGACACTTGCATTCCCTCAACATTCGGCCTCTGTGTCTATCAATCATGGTACATTATCTCCTTGATAGGGTGTTACGATCAATGACAATGTACAACGCGACACAATCCCTATGAAAAAAATAGGAAGGACCTTCATAGTAGGACAAGACCTCAATATTTCAAGATTCTACCTCTTCTTACCAGTAAATGTTTTTTAAAGTTTTGTGGTTTTTAGGCCAATTTATTAAAGATTTAATTAACATAACTGATCAAGGAATCAATCTGGGGAGAGCTCCAAATTTGTTGTCTTAGTTTTAGAATTATGTACAAGCTCTAAGCCTTTTTTGAAGACATTGTATGATCATTGTTTGCTCCGACACAATTTCTATTAATATAAATACAATGCAGTTTCGTGTTTAAAAAAAACATAATTATTACGTTTGGTGGGTGCAATAGAAATAGTGATATCTCTCCCTCAAGTGTCCCTTTGACTCTAAGTAGCACTAAAGAAAAAAAAAATGAAGTTTTAGGGAATCTACCTTTTTCCTTATTACTCAGATCCATTTCCTTTGATTTTTTGAACCACTTGTTCACGTATCTTCATAAAAAATTATGTTTGATGTATTTGTGTGTTAGTTTGATATTTGATTAAAGTAAAATCTCTATAACAACAATTTGAGCAAATGACATATTGATTTTTGAGTGATGTTAAACATGTAAACTCCTTTGCACAAAAAGTACATTTTAACAAACAAACAAAAAAATAGAATTTTGATGTGGAATCCATAATTCCAACTTCTATATAAGTAGTGAATGTAGCGGTCCTACTTAATAATGTGTTTCAATGATTTCCTTATTAAACCTTTAAATTGAAATTCTTCTCTTCAATTTTATGTTCGTTCTATAAAAATCTTGGACGAGTGATTATTCTTTTTCTTTTAAAAGTCACCTTAATAAGGTTTTTACTTCACCTTTATGAGTATATAATATATGAATACCCTTTTATAATATTACCTTATCTTTGCTTTATACGAATTGTATCCTTTTTACCTAGGGAAATGAGGACTTAGAATTAATCCCTCTTTATTTCATTATAACTTCGAAGTGGGACGTAGGGACCCTTCAAAAGTTTAAAAAAACATTTTCAAAGGTTATTATGTTTGAGATCTTGTATCAAGGTGTAGTCTAAATGTTCTATGTTTTTTATTTTTTGGACACTATTATCAGAATCTCTGATAATATAATTGTTGGATAAATCAAAACTTAATATTGTTTAAATCATGTTTTTGAATGTATAAATCGATTCAACGCCCTAAAAAAACACTGAGGGCACCTAGAATATGTAATCTCAACCACTAAAATATGAAACTTTCTAAATTTATTGCCTTTGTTCCTGCTCGCTTTCGTTTTGCTCCATACGTCCTTGCTTCTCCTACAAGCGTTTAAACCAGATCTATGACTAGGGAATGAATTGCTTAATCTACATCAAAGTAGTTGGCCGGAAGGAGTTCTTAACTGTTAAAGCATTCGGTTCCATCTCTGAGTACGCTCTAACAATCCTCTCAACGATCAAATATCAGGTAATACGTGTAAGGTTCGTCGGGTAAGCAGATCGGTTAAGGATGGATTTTGGACAAAACTCATCGGAAAAAGTGTCTTAAAAAAGGTAAAAACGTAGAATGTTTAGACTACGCCTATGTATTAATACTTCACACCTCACAATGGATTAAAATATTTAATAACATCTCTCTCTCTCTCTCTCTCTCTCTCTCTCTCTCTCTCTCTCTCTCTCTCTCTCAATGCCACGATAACTTTAAAAGGTAGTTGCTATTACCGGTGACTTTTTATTTTTATTTTATTTTTTAATATTGATTGCCACTTAATTAAAATACGATAAGGGGTGCGACTCTACGACAACCACGAAAAGGCACGATACCGATTGTGATTTCTTCTTCGTGCAACTTCTAGATATAATTAAGCTATGGCAACTAACATTTTCGATGGCAATGTAAATCCCGCGCGAAAGCTCCTTTTTGGTGGGAGTTACAACATTGGGTGATTTATCTATTGCCCAATGTAATTTTGATTTCTATGTGGGTAAATACATCGGTCACTTAATTTCCTTATCGATACTTTTATTATTTGGTATTGCGGTATATGAAGTAGTCGTAAGATGACCCTTATAGTTTGACCAACCCGTCACGCTTCTCTCCACTGGTGAATTTGCAACGAACTAATATATATTTATTTTTTTCTGAAATTGCAGTGGATTTATCTAACTTTTTTCTGATTTGTTTAGTTTCTCACCGGAAGTTTGAAATGTAAGTGGCCAAGGGCTTGATTTTGGTGAAAGACCTTGGAGTTAGAGAAGCTCCAAAAGTTTTTAGTATGGTCAATGCCCATGATCAAACTTGCTCTGATGACAAATGTGGCAAACAAACTTGTTTGACAACTATAAAAATATCCAATTTAAGTAGGATACAATAGAGAGATCCATAAGAATAAATATAATTGATAAATATGAATGTGATATGATAATGAATAGAAATGATAACCATATATATCCACACAAGGGTGTCCTTTCAATAAGAGATGCGTACTTTCATTATGAAATATCTCTTTAATACATATTAATTATTGTCATTATTTATTTACTTTTATATTTTATATATTGTGTTTATTTCATGGGCTAATACATAGTAAAAAAAACATTTTATAAAAATGTCACACTAAAAATCTTTAAAAAATTTAAATAAAGGAAGTCCAATTAATATCCTTAATTGTCACGTAACTTAACCATCAAATATGCGTGTTTAAAACATTATAAACCCGAAAAACATTGTAACAATGAAATATAAGAAAAAGTAGTGTTGTTTAGCCCATAAATAACAAATTGAGCTTTTGTACTTGTCCATCCTTGGACTTTACATTGTTCATATTCCATAACCTAGTAGGAAGACTTCTTTGGAAAGAGCGTCAAATGTCTAGTAGAAGTCTTTGTACACATGTGAGAGCGAAATATAATTAAAATTATATTGGATATTCTAAATCTCTTAAAACATAGGGTTTATAATATATTTTGCATTCTATATTGCCTCTTCATCCACGTAATAACCATCAAGGAGTCCCCAACAATTTGTAAATTTGAGATCCCTTTGTATGTAATTGATCTTAATAATAGTGTCAAGGTGGGAAACTCATCGAGTTATTTGTTTCTCCTCTTAGTCTTGTTTTAACTTTGCAAAAATTATCCTCATTCAAAAACAATATTCACCTACCTTCACATGAAGATGGGCTACCTTGGTAGGGCCCATTAACATAACTCTAGGCCTAAGATTTGTCTATTGGAACATGAGAAATATGTTTGTCGTAGAGAGACCTTTGGAGAGGTCTTGAAATTGGGAAAGATAGTGTTACTTCGAAGGTCACATTGAAAAGGAGGAACTTGCATATTTTCAAAGGTTCTAACATTCTTAGCTATCCATATGACTTACGCTACTATTATAGGAAGGGCCTTAAATTGTTTTAGTTTGGACCAAGACTGCCAAGATTTGAAGCATTCAACTATTGAGTCTCCATGCCACCATTTTCTAACTCCTATCAAAGATTTAGTAAATCCCTCTGCAACACCCACCAAGCGTGTGTGCTCCTTGGGCAGACTTAGAGACGAGTCAAGAAAGAGAACACAAGGCGCATGAGATCGGTTGGATGAGCGCAATCATATAGGCTTGGGCAAGAGCACCTTGAGCGCACAATGGTGACGTGTGGCACCAAGGGGGCATGCAACTCACTTGCCTTGCGACAGATGATGAGTACTTGGGTTGCTTTTGGCAAGGATGGGGTGACTTGGGCATGCACCCAAGGAGTGGACCTGCTTTCCCTTGGCAACATGGGTGTGTTAGAGAGCTTGGATGACCCCATCGACACACCCATGAAGATTCATGTCAATTGGTTCAAGGAAATGTACAAAACAAGGGTGCACCAAGGAGGTTGGGGTGTGTCGGCATGAGGAGCACACCCAAGGTTGGGGTGTGTTGGTTCCAAGAGATGTGAAGGTTCATGAGTGCACAGGTTCGTTTGGGCACATCAGTTTGTTTATGTGCGCTGGTTCACGAAGGGGCGCGACACCCAAAAGGACATGACGGTTCGTGAAGGTGACGTTTAGAGTCTATATAAAAACATAAGGGCACACAACCAAGGAAGGCATCAATGAAAATACATAGAGACAAGAAGTCAAGCGACCAAGGAAGCGTTCTAAGGCAAGGAAAAATGAGGGCACTGAGTTGCGAAGACATGGAAGACAAGTAGCCAAGAGTGGGATGCACAAGGGGATTTTGGGGAAGTCTTGTCACAAGTATGGGTGAGACATGCTATTAGGCAGAACCGAGAGTGTATGTTAGTTTGGTGGCGTCTTACGGCATAGAAGAGACAAAGAGTATGTGGTGGGTGCATGTCTGGGGTGCACCACAAGGGTTGCGAAAGTTGTTGCGACATAGAGTCTTGGTGGTGCGATTTTGTGTATGCGTGTCTTAGTGAGGTGAGGTGAGTCATGTGAGTCTGCCCAAGTTGTAAACCAAGCTAGTAGTGCTCATATTGTAAGTGTTTTGCAATAATAAGAATTATTCAAGTGTTAGGCACGTCTTGAGTTTCTTGCACTATATTTGTGTGTGTCTCTTATTTGTTTTAAAAGTGTTCTCTTTGTTTCATATGTTCATGGATGTATGCTTAAATGACTAAGTGTTAAGTTGATAAAAAAAATTATAAGCATACAAGTGAGTTGCACAGAGTAGGAGTGTGACTTGCATGTAACCTAAAATGAAGTATGGGTATACTCTCGGTGAAGAGGTGTAGTCCAAGCGAAGTATCCTTGGTGTTTCCTAGCAACCAAGTGAGAATCGTCGCAGTGTCACACACCCTCTAGAGGTGTACAATCACAAGATCCGGGCAAGCACCCTTTGGGGTCGTGACAGGTGGTATCAAAGCAAACTTAGAAGACAGTTTGGTGAGCTCTTCACCACTTTTCCACCTTCATGAAAGGTGGTATTAGAGAAAAATTAGAAGACATTTTGGTGAGCTCTTCACCACTATGTCACCTTCGCGACAGGTGGTATCAGAGCATGTTCATCATAGAAGGTTCAATGAATAATTGGTGAGATTGAAGTCATTGCACTACTGTGGTGGTGACAGTGGTGATAAAGCACAAGTTATTTCAAAGTTTGTGGGAACGTCTATAGCTCATCGCAAACTCAGTGAATAGTTTGGTGGGGCTAAATGGTTCATCGCAGAGACAATTGGTGTCAAACCTATGACATAGGTATCGATCGACAGTGCGATGGGAGATTATTCTTGGTGCACACTTTGTAGAGATTGAGGGCTAAGTTTTTGGTGAAACGAAGCACTTAAACAGGGTGGGTGGTCGCAGAACTCATTACAAAGTTCATCGTAGGAATTTTCATAGATTTGACCACAAAGGAAGTTTGGGCACAAACCATGGTGAATGGTTTGGCAAGGTGGGTTGTCCCATCGCAGGTGGTTTGAGCATAGACTTATGGATGTCCTATGTCCATACAAAGACCAAGAGAAAATTTCTTGTGGGCCAATCAAGCACTTGGACGTGTAGACAACCACAAGACTCATCACAGACTTGGATCAATGCAGGGGAGTTGCGCAGAAATATTGGGAGGTCGAGTGACTTGGATCATGTTGCGAAGAGATGGAGCAGTGAGAAGACTCCACGAGACAAGTGGAATAAGGTGAAGCTTGGAAAAAATCGGAAGCACTCACCAATCTAAGCATGAAATGGATGGAATAAGTGACAAAGCTTGGAAGATCAAGGGAGACAATGTAGCTCAACGATTTGTGAAACTCTGAGAGGCTTTGGGGAGAATGGATGAATTTGACTCACAAATGGAGTCCAAGATCATCGAATTGAAGGCATTGGCAAGGGGGATTGAGACTTTGATGTAGGTTGTGTTGAGAACACTCAAGGAGGAGAGCACCCAATATAAAGGCAGTGAAAAAATGAAGGATCGGCCCATGCCACTCAAGAAGAAAGGTAAGGTGGTTGAGTGTTACTTCTGTTCACACAATCATCTTGTGAAGGACTGTCTGATGTGAGGAAAGTTGGTTGTATTGGTTGAAAAATAGGAGGCTTGAATCATAGCAACAACAAAAAAGCATGAACCCTTGAGAGAGACGGTTCAAGTGAAAAAACCAACAAAATAAATGAACGAAGTCATGGAAACATTGGTGGAATGCATGCAGGAGTTCAAGACGAAAGGTCGAGGATAGTATTCCCAAAGTGAAGAAGTTGAGGGACTTTACTTTGTGAATACGACAACAAGTGGGTCGAAGATGACATTTGTTAGTCCCTAAAGTTGTCCTTGACTGCTAAGAGCTAGCTAGGGAACCTTAGTTATTGCAACGATTTATGTTTGTAGGTATTTTTGGGTTTATAGATTGTTTTATGGGTCAAAGAGTGGATGAATTAGGTAACATAAGATTTTGGTTACAAAGTCAGGTTTCCACCACATTCACTTAGTCAATGAAAACCACTATGATCAGTTAGATAAGGATATTTAAAAAGAAGAAAAAGAAACTGCAAGCTTACAATTTGTTCACTTACATAGAAGAATCTTGATCCCATATATCATTCATAAACAAGAAATAAATACTTAAACACAAATTCTGTAACAATTGAGCAAACAACAAAATCTTTACTAGTCTTCAATATGAACAACATAAATCAAATGCTTTGCAAAAGGTTCAAATTCATTCAAGTAAGAGAGAATAAATTTAACACAAAAATGAGACAATCTAACCATCAGAATGATTTTTCCATTGCGTGTAAAGTGTAACAGATTCCAAGTATACAATTAAGGTCAATATGTCCTATAGGACCACCAAACTTGAACCTCTACCTATTAATTTGAACTTGGTTTTATACAAAAAGAAGAAGTTTCACTTTTGGATCTAGATCTCAAAACATAGAGGCCCATTAATTAAATTCCTTGACTATAGACATTACATTTGAATTACATCACATGAGGTCAAAACAAAAAGATGATTTTTAGGAGGAAAATCCTCATAGTAAGATCAAATCCCTGAAAATGCTCTTGTGAAAACTAACAAGTTGATTCTTAGCATTTGTTTGTGTAAAGAAATTCAAAAAGGAACTAATCTCTAATTTCCAGCTGGATTTATCCATGTGGTCAAATCTACCTGCAAAAACTTCAACTACCCTGCATTCGCTCCTCATCCTGCAAAATAAAGTTCTGGAAAAATATTGTTTTGTTGCAGCCTTGGGGATTTTCTTTAAGAATTCGTAGACTTTCTTTTTATTTATGTTTCAGCTTCTGGACTTTAGTTTGTAATATGGAATTATGTATCACAAGCCTTTGATTTTGTTGCCTCGTGTCTGCAATAATGGCCTCATAATCTTCATGTGTCAGCACATCTTTACTCCAAATCACAGGTTCTTCTTGATTTTCTTGTAGTGCGGGTCTTTTAATTTAGTAGATAATTTGGGATTTCTAGGTTTCCTTTCATTCTTGTGTACCTTTACAGATTTCTCCTCAACAATGTCTTCTGTTGCAGACTCAAATAGACTAGGTGCTCCTTTTTCCATGTAAAACTTTGTCATCTCTGGCATATCCCTCAGTGTATGGATTTCCAGCCTTTCTTGCTTGGTGATTTAAGGGGTCTCATCATTTGAGTGAGAAGATTCGATTTTTGGCACTGGTTGTTGCTTTTTGCCCTTTTTAGTCTTCTTGTGAATTTTCTCTGTAATATCATCATCTGAAATGATTAGATTATCTTTCTTCAAAGAGGATTTAAACATAGCCTTTAAATTAAGTATCAACTTGTTTGTAGCTCTTGTTTTAGGCATGATGGAATAGTTTACGGGTTGTTTACCCTTGCTCCTTATGCTTGGTCTCACTTGTGGGGAATTGTTAACAAGTACATCATGGATCTTTGTTTCTAGTTCAATTTTCACTTCTTGTAATTGCTTTGTCTTTTGTCTGGCGATTCTTCTTGTACAAACCTTGTTATAACCCATAGAATCATGTTTTGAAACAGAGGATTCAGGCCTTTGTTTGACTTCTTCCTCTTGTTATAGCATCATTTTTCTCTTGTTGGATCTAGTTTGTCTAGCTACAGGAGAAATTTCTTGCAATTTTACAGTGCTCTTTGAGGTATCATCCTCCTTTGTTGAAACCCCGGGTTTCTGGTCAGAGGTTTTTTTTTGTATATTTGAACCTTGTTCATCAAACCCTAAGGAAGTCAACACTCCACGACACTTGAACTTCACTCAATGCATAAATAACCAGCCTTTTAATCAATCCTTGATGAAATAAACTTTTATCAACAGTTCTTGGATTACTCTGTACTCTCTTTTCCATTTTGGTCAGGCTCTTCAACAGGTAAAATGGCAAGCTCATATGTGCATATCCATTCAAATGCATTAAAATTATCATATGGTAACAATAAACATAGGAATACCTACCCTCACAGGTTATGTACCTCTTGACTATTGACAAAACACTCTGCCATTCTTCCTTTAACCACTTTTTCGGGATCCCTTGGCTCCAATCTGGATCATGATGTTCTGGTACCAAAAATTGATTGCACATGTTTGCAGATAATTTAATTTTCTTCCACCATATTTCACCCTATAAAGGAAACTGAGATGTTTCTCCTATTGATGGTCTATAACGTGAATTAATACACTTCCCACTTGAGTTTGAAACCCATCTTTTTTTTTGCAAATAGCATCAAAATCTCCTCATGATGCCCTTGGAAAGTGCAGCAGAACTCGAACCAACATCCATCAATGAATTTTTGCATAATCTCAGGGTAGGATTCCAACAATTCGACCCCTAATAGTTCCAAACAGCTAACTTGACCACCTTTCTTGGGCACCATCATGTTGATTGCGATCTTTGTCAACCTGTAAATGCTAGAGTTTCAACTCAATCAGGTTTTTGGAGATTCCTGCACAAACATCCAATGCAGAAGGTTTCCTTCATTGCAAATGATGTTAGGCCACGAATTTTTTATGGTAAAATTTAACCCATAACCCTAACTACTTGAGATCGTGGCCCGACAGATAAATCATATCCATAAGTATATATGAGTGTATTACAACATGCCCTCGGGGTTAGTTAAATGCCATCAAAGTTGCATGATCTCCTACATGAATTTGTAACAGCTAACACAATCTTCGGAATCAAAACCCACTCAAAATAATGATGCCTTTGGGTGCTACAAGAATGGCAACATTCTTGTAGCGGTTTTGCACACTTTTTAAACTTTGGAAAAAAAACACCTTTTAAAATTAAAATTTGACTAACATTCTCATGTGACATACCCAAATCATGCAGATAATCAATCCATTAGTACAAGAAGCAAATGAAAATAAACATAAACAAACCAATCACACCCTAGATGATCAACAAAAGGAAATGCATAAGAAACTTAAGAAAAATGGGCTTATGAGGGAACATGTTTTTGAAAAGAATGCATGAACAAGTTTTTAATGGAATAGGCTAAAAATCAAGGGTAAAGGTTATAGTATGTATAGGGACTAACAACAACGTTGGTTGACACTGGTGAAACCCATATTTTTGTGATCGAACGATCTGTGAAGTCATTTCATCACAAACCTGAGAGCAACACAGAAACATGTAAAGTGATGAACTCAACAGTAGTGTCGATGACGGGGATAGTTCGTTCTGCACCATTGAGAGTGGGAGAGTGGTTTGGCAACATGGATGTGTTCATATATCCTTTAGATGATCTTGGGGTTGGAATTCCTTAGACTTTCCAAAGCAGCTCCTCTTATTCACGAAAGTCGCTCAGTATTCTTGGATAAGGCGAGAACACCAAGCACACCCTTAACGATGAAGAGGAAGCTCAAGATGATGCTTAGGATATATGTGATCAGGTTGGTAGAAGGATTCAATGGAAGCACAAACATACCTTGCAACATGACACAGTAGCAAGAAGTCATGTGAACTACATCATCTTTGAGTAATCTAGGGGTAAGAAGAGCAATATTTGACAAAGTTGAAGACTTCGATGAAGAAAACCATGGGGAAGGTTGGTCGATTAAGGAACTCATAGAACCGTGAATGTGAGTGTAAGGGACAGTTGGACCCTTCACTTGTCGAGACCATGGAGCAGAGTGGTCGTCACCAAGAGAATCGTTATCAACTACAAGCCAAATATGTTGTGGAGGATCGACCCTCAGACTTACCCACTGCAAAGACTTCAAGAATTGAGTCAAGATAGTGCGTGGAGGGACTTACTCAACCAGACTTGGAGACGGACGTGGAAGAGGTAGGAGTGGAATACTGACACCCTGTAGCAATCATGAAATTTTGTAGGAAGGCCATGGGAATAAATTACTTCCAATTTATTGCAGAACAATTGAGTAGTTGGGATGCACGCCGAAGGAAGTTAGGTTGGTCTTGCGATACTTGTGTAAGAAGAAAAAGTCAAACACGATGTATGCCAATAGCCTTGGTGGCGACTATTGGGCACACTATGCCTACTAAATGAAGAAAACAAAGACACATTGTTGGGAGCAAGAAGTGCGATTGATGATTCCTTGTGGAGGTTTCATGGAAAGACTCAAGCAAGGAAGTTGTGAAATGACGGATGGGTTTTGGATTTAGCTTGCCAAAAAGTGTACAAGGGGTAGGACCTTGTATAGAATCGAGAGTTTCAAAGAGAATTTCAACTAAGTTGAAGCAAACATGTTGAGGCTATAGTGGGTGACTCAATAAGGCCAATAAGAGTTGGACAAAATGACGATGAGGCAGACATGAAAGAGTTTATTGAATGTGGAGATGTGCATTCTCTAGCGACAAACGCGACAATTGGATTGATCTCCCAACCAATTTGAGACTTGAGAGGATCCAATGTACATGACACACATATGACATAGTCAAAGTATCGAAGCCACCAAGAGTCAAGAGTATCCATCACTTGGGCACACTTTGAGGATCTTCCTAAGGGGACAACTCTTTGACAACAATTATGGGGATAACAGATGTTGAGTGGTGACAAGATCCGAAGATGAGGTAGAGACGCCATGGAGATCAAAGGGTGTTTTTGAGCACGCACGCTCCTTGGGTAGACTTGGAGACAGGTCGAGAAAGAGAACACAAGGAGCATGTGATCTATTGGGTGAACAATGTCATATAGGTGTGGGTAGGAGCACCTTGAGTGCATGATGGTGACATGCGACACCATGGGGGCATGCACCTCACATTCCTTGTGATGAATGATGAGGACTTGGGTTGCGTATGGGCAAGGATGGGGTGACTTGGGCACACACCCAAGGAGTGGACCCGTTTGTCCTTGGTAGTATGGGTGTGTTGGAGAGGTTCGATGACCCCATTGGAACACCCACAAAGAATCACGTTGATTGGTTCAAGGAAAAACACAAGGCAAGGGCGCACCAAAGAGGTTGGGGCACGTAGGCATGAGGAGTGTGCCCAAGGTTGGGGTGTGTCTCTCCTAAGAGACGCAATTTTTCATGAGAGCATGAGTTATTTTGGGCATGTCAGTTTGTTTGGGTGCATTGGTTCGCGAAGGTGCGCAACACCCCAAAGCACATGACAATTCGCGAAGGTGATGTTTGGATTCCATATAAGAAGACAAGGCTGTGTTGACTCGAAATCTCGTCACCTTATATAAATCATGCAAATGATCGCAAGGTCTATTAAAATATACTATGATATAATATTAATAGGTGGGGTCCCCTAGAAGAAAACTCATGGATGTTTATTTTCAATCATTTCCCTCGGTATACATACATGTCTGCTTCAATGATGTGATGATAAAGGTTCAAAATCTATGACAATTCTTGGCATGGGTGATACATTTCAATTTGATGTAGTGATGGTTGCTTCTTATTTTCAATTTGATGACATAGTACTTATGAAACAAGAAAACTATGGGATCTATACTATTCATAGTTGCACATACAAAGGGGTTAGAATGATTCTTATTCATGCAAATGAAACATAAGTTTGGTAATAACAAAAACATGTTTATATATTTCATATATAGTATATGGTTTTCTCGTACATATATAGTAACCTTGCTACAAAGCCATGGTTTATTATGTCAAAGGATTTGTTTTTCAAATCATTTGGGTTCTACGTGACAATAAAGATTATGTTATGAAGTGAAATATGGGCAAAAGACTCGAGTCGGGTTTGATATATGTCACGCATACATATGTTGTTGCATGGTATAACGTTTTGGGTTGTTATATCATTGGTTTCATTAGGCATATTGTATACACAATACATGGCATTTGATTGACATTGCAAATTATTAAACCCTAGCATTTCGTGTGGGTGGAAATTTGATTAGTTATGTGAAGTGACAAGCTAGAATTGATAGCTACGAATAAGAAGTTATATGGTGTGGTTTAGTGCTCACGTGGAATTTGTTTCAACATGTGATTAGTTGATATGGAATATGTGCATTGCATGTGATTCATGGTATTTTATTTGCGGTTTAATGAGAATTTCCATCTGGTGATGGAGCATGGATGTAGTGCATCCTTGTTGGTCATGCATTCAATATGATGAGACATGGGCATTTACTCCATAGTCACATGTCCATCACCTTTCCGACTTGATGGTTTTATGGATCATTTCATTTTGTTTTGGCAGTTGAAGAGAGCTTGAGCTCCATCAGCTAAGAAACCCTTGCTCCTGGTGGTTGTTGTAACCTCTCTTGACCTCCACATTGGTATGAAAGCACGTTTTAGCTAGGCATGTACTCACCAATCTATTCTACATCTCTTATAAGATATTTGTCCTTATATTGATCAAATTTCGTCTCTAGTTAGCATATTGTGTGAATACAAAATATTTATTTCCCTATATTGTCATTTCTTGAAAAACAATGAAGAGAAAATGGTGGTTGTTTGATTAGAATCGGTTGAGCTCTATCTTCTAGTTTTTATACTTTCACTTTCCATTTGCTATGACTATTTGAGAAAGCTTAAAAGTGAAGAAATACTTTGGGTTTTCTTTCAGTTTGCATACAAGTTGACTAGGGTTCGAACTCGACTCTTTCAATAAATCGTGCTATGAGTGAAATTTGATTTGTCTTTAATTGAACCATGTTGTATTTTAGTCATTGTTTAAAAGTGAAAGTGGGTCAAGCCCATTTATGCGTTGAAGCCGACACAGTTGAACCCATATCCATTGAGTTGAGATGCATTCAATTTGGTTGATGTCTTTTCCATTCATTTTGTCGTTCACTTGGCCTTGTTTCTTCGACCAAAACTATTTTGGTTGGCAGAGTTTTGTTTGGGTTTTGACATATCCAACTGAGGTCAAGTCGAAACTCCAACCTGTATCTATTTCATATGCATGTGATTTGGGTCAAGTCTTTATGTTGGCTTTGAAGTCTCACGATTATTTGTTGGCAAAGTTTTGGTTGAGCATGCAATGTCAATCTATCAACATCTCGGTCATGATGTCGATGGTGAACTTATGGATATGTGTTGTCTTTACATTGACTCATTCTGATTATTTATTTACAGTTGTTATTTGAATAACATTTAAAAAAAAATAGAGTGTGTACATTATAATGGAACTAAGCATGCATATGTTTGGTTACATGGCAATGATGGATATATTACTTTGTAAAGACTCGTTGTAGATTTGAAGTTATGACTAGGTGGTGTTTAATAAATTTGAATTGGTTGAAGTTGTTTACTAATTGAAAATTGATTTTACGATGGCCTTTAAATATATAATGGCGAAAATTTTAAGGACTATTATATAAACTTGACATTTCTTCCTCATTTATATCATTTATATCATTTTTCATAAGATTATTTCCTTTAATCTCAATCATTAAATTCCATTATTCCATTTTTCTCTTCCATGTCTATATAATTAAAAGAAAATATGGCATGTGTGATCTACAATTTGAATGGCAGAAAGGTATGGACAATATGATGAATTATGGACAAAATTTAATTCACGACATGTGCATATGATTTGGAATTACTCGTGAGCTTATTGTTTTACGAGGAACATATATAGGCATGGTTTTAAAGTTTTAATATTGAATAATCTTATCATGCATTCTTGTCAAATTATCATTTTTTGCAAGACATTTTCCTTTATCATATATCCCAGTCATGGAAATCCCCTTTTCCATACACTTCCCCATTCATATTTCAAGAAAAAAATGGTTTGTATATATGAAGAATTTTTAGTTCAAATTTCAGATGTTAAAGAAGAGTTGGGTGTTTGGAGAGTTGTGTTGGTATGACGGTTGTGCTACTCTTAGAGCCAAATTTAATTATGTTGACAAATTGTATTAGATGTTCTATATATTGTGTCTTGTATATATACTAATTTGAAAATGATGTATATACATGAGCTTTTTCAGCAGAGGCAATAACCGCTCCAGAAACATGGGCAATAGGGGAAACAAGGGCAACGGGCCGAGTGCATTTTGGAAGAGAGGTAGAAACAAAAGGATGATATTTTCCATACACTTTGATGCAAATTCCGAGGAATTTAACCAGCTGGTCCAAAGTAGTTATTTAAACCTCGAGGGACACCTAGCCTTACATCCCCCTCAGCCACCAGTCAGACCCCCTCTTTAGCCTCACCAAAGTATTGCAGATATCCCTGATCAACCCCAAATGCAGCCTCAACCCCAAGTCAATAATGGTTGGAACAATGTACATGTTAACCCTCATTCTGGTGTTGGCCATTGGCCTACCATGTCACTGCCACTCCCTCATCCACCTCCTTTACTTACAGTTCAACATGTTGCTTCAATTGCCTCACATGTACATTCCCCTCAACTCCCAAAGAATTACAAAGCCTTAGATATTGAGTCAGATCCAAGTAGAGGAAAGCAATTCATCATTTGTGTCAATTCAGACTCATCAGAAACATCTGCCTACACCATCATGTCCTTACCACTCAAAATTGAAGATGGTGTGAGGAAAATCACTTTTGATGACATGCACCTGGAGATACCAAAGGGTGAAGAGAAAATATATGTTGATGCAGATTTAAACAAACATAGGGTAGCAGTGTCAGAGGGAAGTATATAGAGAGAGTCGGCTTCAAACAATAAATATTATTTTTTACTATATTTTATTTTTCATGGTGACATCAATTTGACATTGAGACACATATTTTGGACAACTAACTTGATAATTATTTTTTGAGAAACTTATATCATGTTTTTTTTTTTTTTTTAATGTTTTTGGGAGATACAAGTGTCTATTGTTATGGGGCATGATTATTTCAATCGATGTTATATTTATTTGATGATGTGTGCATGATGTATGGATATGATTGTGGAGGAACAAGGGAATGATAAAATATAAAACAAATAAAGACACAAAAGGGACCCCACCTATTAATTATTATATATATTTATTATTTATCCTTATCATAAATAGACTTGTCTGGTTATTAACTAAAGTAATTTAACTTTAGTAACTAAAGGTAGTTGAACTACTTGAAAACTATTTTTTGGAGAACTAAAGGAAGGATAAGGAGCATATGAGAAATTGGAGAGAGATAATTTTGATAAGGATTGTTCTTGTTTCAAGTGATATTTCCGATATTCATTCTCTCATTTTCTAAGTTTCATGAGAGCTAAGTCCTCTTGTTGACAATAGGATTACTCTAAATGTGACAAACAAGAAATAACTAGGAGTCATAGACTTTTGACATGCTTCAGAAGGTCATTCATTTATCTTGGCAGTCTGTTTAGTTTTATTAGAATTTCTGAATTCATTTTTAGTCTTGATTAAGGCTATTTTGCAGAGTTGAGACTTTGACAAGATTGTAGCTTGGATTGATCTAATTTATTCCAGTCTTGGTCTTTTTCTTTTAGACACCAATCGTCTTTGTATTATTCTAAATACCATCTTAGACTTCTAAGTTTGATTATGGTCCAAACCCTTGCAGGGGTTTGTAAAGAAGAACTTGGTTGTAACTCATTAAAGTTATCAATAAAATGATTAATGGTTTCTTCTCAATTTGAGACCCGTGGTTTGGTAATTTTCATATGTATATCTTCTTGTATTTATTCATTTAAATTTTATAAACTTCATCCATAAACACTTATATTTTTTATTTTT
>ML783247.1:110351-129360 GCA_009831015.1 Picea engelmannii | reverse complement strand
ACCTCCTGAAAGGGAGCTAGTGTTTTCTTTCCTACAACAACTAAGTCTTATTAAGTGGAATGAAAGAGTTAGGATTTGATTGAATTTTCTTAGATTAGAAGTTAGGTGCCTACTCCTGCATATATAGTGCATGTGCTTCGTAATCCTACGAACCTCGGATTGACAAATTAAATGGTTGGGCAATTACTACAACGGAATTAAACGACAATATTTTCGCCTAACACTAAGCTCCCCAACGTTGAAGTGATAGTGGTCAAACAACTCTTAAAACCCTTATAATTTGAAACCCTAACTAACTATTAACCCTAATTAGGTTGACGTCACTCTTGGTTATTCCATCTTGACGCAACATTTGTCTTTACAAGCAATTAGATGATGGTTTAAGAGCATTTATTGAGTAAAGGATTGATTAAATATATTGTTTGCTACATCATCTCGATATTTGTTGATGAATTGATATTGTTTCACTGCTATATTAATTAACATTGATCTCATCGATATCTATTGTCATAATTGCTCATATATTGATGTCAGATAGTTATATGAAGTACTAACCCATTGAATCATAGCCTGCATATATTGTTTTGCTGTTGTCTTGTTCCGAGCAGGTGTTCTCATTTGGGACTACACTTCATTAATGGTTGTTTAGTCAGACTATCTGATCTTGGTGGTAACCTGTGAGGAGGGACTTTTACTTTGACCTTTATACATTGGCCTCTTCAAAACCCCAGGTTATCGGGGATGTCTCCCCTGGGCCTAACCTCCCTAAATAGAAAGAACCTCCCCATTATGGTGACATTGGGTGGGGTAGGTTCCTGTTACGCCAGTTTGGCCTTTGTCTTCTAGCCATTTGACCTTGCTACAAACTGTGCAATAACATAGACGACAGAGGGAAATTACCACTTAGCAAAGTATGGAATGTTCAATAACCAGCCAATGCAGGCAGGCCATATCTACAAGAGACAAGCTATTCAAAAAGCTGGGATAGATCTAGTTGGCAGCAACAATGAAGTCCATGACCCAGAATTGATATTCAACTCATTGTTTTTTACGAATCAAGCATTTCGTCATCAAGTTGAAATCTATAAAAGATTGTCCACAAACTCCATTATTGTACATTTTTTTTTATTTTTTTTGGTCGGCAGCAGGACAAATCATAGTCATTGTAAAAAATAATCTCAGTTGTATTTTGTAACCTAGCTTATTTGAATATACAATATTTGCGGGTTTTTTTATGGTGTTTTTCAATCTCTCAGATTGTTTTTTATTTTATTTTGTACCTTTTTTTGTGTGTGTCATTAAACATGGACGACAAGCTTTTGTTTTTGTTGCCCAACACTTTGATTTAAATAAATGCTACTATGTTTGTTCCTTACATTTTACATGGAAGAATAATTTGTCATGGGCCATACTTATGTGGCACCTGCCCTATACTTAGAGAAAGAAATGAAAGACCCATTCTGCTTTCATTCTTCGGGGTCCTGTAAATAGAATGAATTAATGACTATTACAAGGCAACTCAAGTGTTGACATTATGTTCATGTTCAATAATTTCCATATATTACAGCTTCTTCTATTTGATAATATCTGTGCATATACAAAATTGTTGCATCATATATATATATATTTTCTTCTTATTTTTCTTTCTATTGCTTATTGGTTTCAACGAAATTAGCAAACTGAATAGCATCCTGCCAATTGGAAGATGTTTTACATTTGAACCACAAATAATCTACCAATATATATTAATATGAATACTATTGGAATAAATATAAAAACTCTCTTGGCCAGTACTTAGCCAATTATCTGACCACCGGGTTTCGGGTTTGCGGTATCCAACACTTATGTCCCATGTTTCGTCATATACATCTTGCAGCCAAAGAACTTTCATGATCTGCAATTTATGCTTTTACTAGTGAGAACTTAGCAGGCATTCAAAAAGATTGGCATTAATAAATGAACAATGGATTTTCTTCTGTGAGATACTTAGCCCTTTTCCCCTTTTCTTCTTCCCATCTATTATCGTTTTTTGGTTATATACTTAGTCGCATTTCTAAGATCGTATGCTCTAGGGTTTGTCAGGTTCACATATCTTCATATCCATCTATATCCTCACATGACGAATCCGACCGACTGCTATTCCTTTCCATACTTAGCCAATTTTATGGTCGCGGTTGTTGGGTTGGCGCTTTCAAACTCTGTTGCTTCTTGCTCTGTGATATACATCTTGCACTCAAAAGTTCGGTGATCTACAATTCCACCGCGGACTCCTCGAACTCGCAAGATGTCTCAAAGTACTTTGTGTCCTTCCTAATATACATTAATTATGGTCTCACTAGTGACAATTGAACACACTGGTATGAAACAATTGGCATCCGGACCTCCGCCATATACAAATTGACTACCGGACTCCTACATCGTCTTGTCTTCCATGTTAAACATTATGCATTCAGATGTTGTGATCGATACAATTTGACCATCGGGGTCTAGCATCTTCTGGGGAGACCTTCTGACCCTATTTTGGATCCTCGCGTTGGCGGGTTCACGAAATCTCCAATTCCTAGTCATTGTTTCATGCTCCACCCATCGTCATACTTCTTTCCAAATATGCAACACCAAATGCTTAATACTAAAATGCCATCATGCAACAACCGTAAAGATCGTCATTAATAAGAAAAAGTCTCGAGGACTAACCATCCTTATAGAACTTTTCCAGAAACATGAAAAGAAGATCTTCCCAGGTAATGGCAGAGCTATTACAAAATTCAATATATTAGCGAAAACAAGTCTGGGTCAGCGTTTTCCTATTCCATACTTGAACACGTTTTCGATTGCAGGTTCCTGGATTAATGGCCTCAAAATTGTGTTTCGAATCTTCCGCAACTTGCAAATAGTGCCCAGAGTTCTGCGATATACAATTTTTTCGTTGGAATGCCTCGTCACGAGCCCAACCATCCGCTGCTTTTTTTCTTTCTATTGCTTATGGATTTGAACGTAATTTGTGAACCGTTCCTGGATTCGCATATTGACAGATGCTTATCTTTATCTATATCTTCACACCATCGGCCCGACCAACCGCGGTCCCTTTCAATACTTAGCCAATTATCTGACCATCGGGTCCCGGGTTTGCGGTATCCAACACTTCTGCCCCCTGATCCTTCATATACATCTTGCACCCAAAGAACTTTTGTGATTTACAATTTATGCTTTTACTAGTAATAACTCACCAGAGGTTCGAAAATATTGCCATTAATAAACAAACAATAGATGTTCTATTGTGACAGACTTAGCCCTTTTCCCCTTTTCTTCTTCCCCTCTATTATCGCTTTTTGGTTATATACTTATCGCCTTTCTATGATCACGGGTTCCAACATTTGCGGGCTAACATATATTCATATCCATCTATATCCTCACATGACGAATCCGACCGAATGTTGTTCCTTTCCATACTTAGCCAATTTTATGGTCGCGGTTGCCAGGTTGGTGCTTTCGAACTCTGTTGCTTCTTGTTCCATGATCTACGATTCCACCGCGAACTCCTCGAACTCACAATCTTCATTCCACCAAGCGTCACAAATGTTTCAAAGTATCTGTTCCTACCTTCCATCTCTACTAACTTCGCGTCCTTCCTAATATACATTAATTATGGTCTTGCTAGTGAAAATTGAACACACTGGTACGAAAAAATTGGCACCCAGGCGTCTGCAATATACAAATTGACTGTCAATCCGTTGTTCCTTTCCATACATATCCAATTTTATGGCCACGGTTTTCGAGTTGGCGCTTTTGAACTCTGCTACTTCTTGTTCCGTGATATACATATTGCACTCAAAACTTTTGTGATCTACGATTCCACCGCGGACTCCTCGAACTCACAATCATCACTCTACCAAACCTCGCAAATGTTTCAAAGTATTTGTCGTTGCCTTCCATCCCCACTGACTTCGCGTCCTTCATAATATACATTAGTTATGGTATTACTAGTGACAACTGAACACACCGATATGAAAAAATTGGCACCCGGGCGTCCGCCATATACAAATTGATTGTCAGGCTCCGACATCGTCCCCTCTTCTGTGTTACAGATTATGCATTCAAATGTTCCGAGCGATACAATTTGACAATCAGGGCCTCGCGTCTTCTAGGGAGACCTTGTCACCATATTTCGGATCCTCGTGTTGGCGGGTTCACGAAATCTCCAATTCCTAGAAACTGTTTCATGTTCCAACCATCCTCGTACTTCTTTCCAAATATGCAACAGAAAAAATTTAATACTAAAATGCTATCATGCAACAACCGTAAAGATCGTCATTAACATGCAAAAGTCTCGAGGTATAACCATCCCTACAGAACTTGTCCAAAACCATGCAAAGAAGATATTTCCAGGTAATGGCAAAGCTATTACAAATTTCAATATATTAGCGAAAACAAGTTCAGCCCAACGTTTCCCTATTCAATACTTGGGCACTTTTTCGATTGCGGGTTCCCGGATTGACAGCCTCAAAATTGTGTTTCGAATCTCCCGCGACTTTCAAACAGTGCCCGGAGTTCCGCGATATACAATTTTTCCGCTGGAATGCCCCGTCACGAGCCCAGTCGTCTGTCGTTCATTTCAATACTTAGCCCCAGGTTGGCTATATCTCCATACCATTGTACATGTGTTGTGTATTGAGTCTTCCCTGTCCTTTCCTTGTCTCATACTTAGACATTTTTTCGATTGCAGGTTGTCGGATTGGCGGGCTCAACATTGTGTTTCCAATGCTCCACGACAAACAAACAGTACTCGCAATTCCACGATATACAATTTGTCTGCAGAAATGAATCATCATGCCCTCTTCCATGTTACATGTTTTGCGGTCAACACTCCCGATAAGACAATTTGACCCTTAGCGAAAACAAGTCTGGCCCAGTGTTTCCCTATTTAATACTTGGACACTTTTTCGATTGCGGGTTCCCGGATTGACGGCCTCAAAATTGTGTTTCAAATCTCCCGCGACTTGCAAAAATTGCCCGGAGTTCCGCTATATACAATTTGTTCGTTGGAATGCCCTGTCACAAACCCAGCCGTCCGCCCTTCGTTTCAATACTTAGCCCCAGGTTGGTTGTATCTCCATGGCATTGTACATGTGTTGTGTATAAAGTTTTCCCTGTTTCATACTTAGACATTTTTTCCATTGCGGGTTGCTAGACTGGCGGGCTCAGGATTGTTTTTCCAGTGTTCCATGACTAGCAAACAATACCTGCAATTCCGCGATATACAATTTGTCTGCAGGAATGCATCATCATGCCCTCTTCCATGTTACATGTTCTACGGTCAACACTCCTGAGAAATACAATTTGACCCTGGGCCCCCCCACTTCTATTGGTTGTATCTTCTAGACCTATTACGAAGCGTCGTCAACCGCTTTCGATAATTAGCCATTCCTTACTTGTTGTTCCCTGTCCCCACCACCTTCCTACTCTCTGAAAATGCAATTCGCAAGCTTTAATGCTAGCACTTCATCCTGCATGAATCTTAAACATGTTATTAATGAGCGAAAGGATCTAACATACAAATTGACCGACGGGCTCCCATATCATCCCCTCTACCGTGGTACACATTTTGCATGGGAAGTCACATCTCCTGGAGAACCATTGTCACCCTAATTCTAAAGACCGTCCAACGACTTTCCATACTTTCCCATTTCATGGAATCTCTTTCGCAGTTCCTCGGGTTGGCGGGTTCACAGAATCTCCACTTCTTAGTCATTGTTTATTGTACCTGACCAAGGTTCAATGGGATATATATTACAAGTTTCAATATATTGGCGAAAACGAATCCGCCCATTCGTTTCTCTATTTCATACTTGAGCCACTTTTTCGATTGCGGGTTCCAAGATAGGCGGCTCACGTTTTCACCTCCATTGTTCTGTGTCTTACAAACATTGCTCGGACTTTTGCAATATACAAATAGACCTCTGGATTTTCCTATCATGTCCTCTCCGAGACATACAATTTCACCCTCATGCCCTCACCTCCGACGGTTGTCCCTTATAACCCTGTTTTGAAGGCCACCCGATCGCTTTCGATAATTAGACACTCCTTGATTACTCTTTCCATTCCCACAACCTTCGTACTTCTTTATTAATATGGAATTAGTAACCTTTCATGCTAACAGATTAACATGCAGGAACCGTCAAAATTTTCATTAATGAGCGAAACGCTCGAGGAGATCTCCCATTTATACAAATTAAACCAATATTTGCGCAGAGTTATATTGTCCCTTCTGATTGTTCATCTCAAACATGGGTCGTCACGTTAGGCCATTCAGGAAATCTCCAATGCTTAATTGATCATTGTCGTATCCGCCATGTTCGCACTTCTATGTATACAACTACTAGTCTTTAATGCTAACAACGCATCATGCAACAGCCATCAAAATTGTCATTAATGAGCGAAAGTCTCGAGGAAATCTCCCATTCACATGCATTGGACCAAGATTTGTGCAGCGTTTTATTATCTCTTCCAACTCTTCATTTCAAACATCATCTGGAGCAAACAAATGTTCTTGTAAACTTATGGCAACAGGTTGACAACAGTTTTGTGGATATATAGTCAATATCTTCGGACGTCAGGACTAGAACTTCCAGTGGTCGAGGGCATACTCTTACTATTCATCTCGTTCCACCCAAAACGAAGTGATTTGGACCTCTAGAATCGCTCATGCAGGCTGCTTCCTTGAGGTTTTTGATTGTAAGGAGTGGTCTCTTGGTGCGATGAAAAATATATTTCAAGCCAAATAATTATTCTACTGCGCGACCATTCTCTTGTTTCTTTGTCACCTAAGGTCTTCCGCAAGATGTTAAGATTGCTAGAGCCAACATTGACCTTCAGAGGACAAGACTGCAAGAAGTTCCTAGAAAAACATGATAACGGGTTGGACATCTTACCCAAGTTCTTGGAAGACCTGACAACAGTTCCTGAAGATATCACAAAGTTGCAAGTAATTTCCTTTAGAAATCCATTCAGGGAAATTGCTTGGTTGTTTACAAGAATAATGGGACAAGAATCCTTGGTAAGCGTTTCCCGTATGGTTATTTATATTTTGTACTTCACAGTCGAGGAACAATTCATTTTCGATTGGGGCAAGCTAATTTCCATTAAAATATGTTCCCAACTCTCATGATTCAAAGAATCAAATAAATTTTATATGTCTTCCTACTTGATTTTCGCAATAGTCCATTGCTGCCCGTTTCCAAAACTGTCTCTTTCCAAGAAAATAAACTGTGAATTCGACCCAGTAACATTCTGGTACCAGGCCCTCTGGAAGCACAAGGCCTCCCATTGTTTTTATGATTTTTTTAATGGCTTTGTCTCGGTTTTCAAAGATTTATTGTTAGGAAAGGATGCTCCCCGGATGTTTGGTCAGGCAACCAAGTTTTTGAACAAGAAGGGCACACTTGAACAAAAGGAAAATCACAATGTGTTAATGGTCTTTGGATCCAGGGAAAATCTTGCTTTCCTTCCATGCTACATCACAAACAAGATGTTTGTTACAGAAATAGCAAGGCAATACAAGCACTCGTTGCATTTTTTCCATGACAAGAAAAACAAACAGTTCATTCCTCTGCCCTAGAAAGTCGGGGACTTCGTGTGCAGAAACGTCAACAACATTGACGAATTCGCAGGCCATTTCAAGAAATTGAACCTTGCATATGCTAAAAGGMTAAAAGGGTTCAACCCTAATGGGATTTTTCGAGAACATTTTCTATCAGTTGKCTTTAGCAACTCTTTTATYMATAGACACCTAGCCGAAGACAGAGACAATGAYGACAACACTCYTGCTTCTGACGATTGCGATGTAAAGACATTGCAAAGCRYGACTGAGTTGTACAGACAATAGGGAAAAGTATCYGGTGAGAAGAGTGATCGGTCCCCCGCCAGAACTCCTAAGAGAACGAYATCACAGAGCATCGCTTCGAYAACCCACCCCAGTAAGAAAGCAACCCAGAAATCTTCAAACGRAGGAGGAGATGAGAACTCTCCTCGTACAAAAATTGATAATTCTCACAAAGTTCCCCTGGCGAAGAWAAGAAAAAACATTGTAGGGTAGGGGGACGAACCCGAAATTAAGTGAGGAGATGCAAGTTGAAGTTGAAATTGAGCACATACACAAAATTGACCCTTCTGTAGACACCATGCACCATAGTTCCACAATGGAAATAGATGAGACCRACATTTTTTACGAAGATGAATCCTTCGTATTCCAGARCGCTTTTTTTGACAGCCAATCTAAAAATATGGTCATTGAAAAGAGAGATGTAACAAATAAGAAAGGAAAATCTCGTACAGAGATTAATTTTAGGAAAATGTGGTCATCCCAAATCTCCCTATTTCACCACGTAACTGGTGATGCTCTTGATGATTCCATTGGAGAAATTGAAGCGAAGAATACCAGACTGAATGACCAAGTCAAGGAATTTGAGGAGGCTTTCATTGCTACCCCCTAGTTTGCCAGTCCTTTAGAAAAATTGTGCCTGCTACCCCTGCAACCAAGTTAAAATGATCCTGCAGCTTCCTCACATCATGTGGAACCATTGTAGAGAATAACATCAAGAAAATAATGCAGCTAGTTACTGAAGCCTAGGAAACATCACAAAATATAGCTTCCTTTCGAAAGAGGGTAGATGATTTTCACCAACATTTGTGGATGAATTTAAAAGATGATCAACGTTTCTATGAACAGATACTGACCCCTTTTTCCAACCATGCCATCAACAACTCGGATCTGAAAACAAAACAAGACGGTCTCCCCTCCCCAAAGCACACCAAAAAAATACAAGGTTGCTGGCAAAAGAAAATTAAGAACTTGCAGCTCATTGTCAAATCACGTGAACAAGCCATATCAGAAAAAGAAGAATTATTTAGTAACCTAGCCCAAATAGACTTAGCTGAAAGTACCAACGAGGTTCAAGACCCAAACTTAATCCTCAAATCCTTGTCAATGACCAAAGAAGCCTTCGATGAACAACTTGATATTTTAAAGGGGTTGCCTTTTGAAACGTTTTACGGCATAGTTGAATATCGTGTAGTTGAGGCCGAGAACTGGCTACTAAACTATTCAGCACACAATGAAGAAATTGAATAGGCTCTGCATAGTATTTCTATGGATCTAAGGAAATTAGATAACGAGCTTCTCGACATAGAAATCCAGGATGAAATCAATGTGGCCCCCATGAGAAGCTACATTGAAGAATGGTTCCAACAGAGAATGGACAACCTCATCGACGAAGGGAAACAACCAGTTGGCACGATTCCAACGACCGTCGACAAAACCAACAAAAACGCATCTACTTCATAGTAAGTCTATATTGATGTCATCTTGTTTTCTTTATCAATCCAATTATCATACCTTTTAAAATAGAAATCTCTAACCAAAGACTAATAACTTCCAATTTCTTCTTTTCAGGTCTTCCTCTCTACCGTCGCGCACTTCACACTTCTTCTTTCTACAGTCCTAATTCTTGTAATTATTTCTTTTATGATCCGCGGGAGATCCAATCCCAATCTATATGACAAACCCATTTCAATTTCCAAAAATATGGAACAGATTCTAGAAATAGGTAATAAAGATTATTAATTTTTGATAGATTTCAAAGAAAACTAATTCGGAAATGCTAAATTATTTTTCCTTCAACTATGTTGGATGTCAAGAAATTGTGTTTATTATTTTAGAATGTTACTGTGTGTGTTTCCTGGTCCTTTTTTCCAGGAATATTTGTTGCAAGACATTAGTAATATTTGATAAATTTCAAAGAAAACAAATTCGGAAATGCTAAATTAATTTGCATTCAACTATGTTGGATGTCAGAAAATTGTGTTTATTATATTTGAATGTTTAATGTATGTGCTTCCTGGTCCCTTTTTCCAGAAACCTTTCTTGCAAGTCATTTAGACAGAAATTTTCTAAATACCATGTTTGAACTATAAACACCCCACGAAAAAACTGCCTCGTTCGCATATTAACCTTAGGGGGTCATCTACAAGCCAAATGTATTCTCATTGGCTAGTGACACGCTGCCACAAAGTCATCCTCTACATGGATACCACATGTATTTCAACCCGCTTCCCACGTGTCTGTACTCGATCTCGTCGTAACAGTGCATTTATTCCCATTCCAACCTGGCAGGGACTATGCTGCCATGCAACACTTGTTTACTTTGAACATCTTCATGTTTAAGAGTTGAATGAAGATATTGTTTTTTTAATTATATTTAAATTTTTTAATACATGATATGTTTTTAATGTATTTAATTAATTCGAATTATTTACATAATATAAAATATTTATATTTTAATAACATAAAATTATAGAATCTATATTTAGATCATAATTTTAAAATAGAGAATTAATTATCAAAATTGTAATTAAAATTACTTATATAACATAAAATATTTTTACAACATAAAAAATTATGGAATCTATATTCACATCTTAGTTTCAAAAAGAAAGTTTAAATATTGGAGTTGTTGTGATAGGTTGTAATTATTGCGAGAGGATTTAGAGTCGACGAAATGGATATGGTGTTTTCTCTCTCTCTTAGGGGCTAGGTTTTTCGTAGGAAAACCCTAGTCCCTTCATGTTATCTTTCTCTCTTGCGGGTAGGTAGGCCCTTCCCAACACCCTTATTCTTTGTCTCCCTGCTGCGGTCACATGGAGGAAGATGAGGTTTTTTTGGACTACACGGAGGACCCCTCCTCGCACACGATCATCTAGGCTTCCCACCCCCGCTCTTCCACAAGCTCTCTTTCCCTTGTTGTCATTTCCTCAATCTCGCATGTCCTTTCTTCTCCCTCTGTCACATCTTCATTCCCTCCTACCTGCACATTCACTCCCCTATCCCATCCCTCCCCTCCCCCAATCCCTCACTTGCTCATAACATCCCCTCACTTCTTCCTCGACTTTCTCTCTGGCATAATGACGACACCCTCCCCTCTTCCTGTCATCATGGTCACCCCTCACTTCTCTATAGTGTGTCTCCCCCTCGGTCGAGACTCGTCCTTCTTCCAGTTTCATCGCAAACCTCCTCATAAAAAACCTACTTCGTAGTGACATGTAACCTTCTCACTTCCCCAAAAATTCCTCGCCCCCACCTCCATGAAATAAAAAACGTCTAAAAAGGAAAGAACACACCCTATCGATGTCACTAGGAGCATATGTGTAGGTTAAATAATTAGTCAGCATGGAGAAAACAACTCTGGTAGGAAGGTTCATGAGCAAAATCCCCTCAGTGGACAATATAAAAATATGGACCTCCCGCACTTTTGTCGCCTGGCTTGGAAATACCTCGGTCAGTCTTGTCTTGGCAAAAGGATCGCTTGCATGGACCTTTCAATTAGAATAAGACACCATCATAATCCTTTCTAGAAGTTGGTCCTATGGATCCCAAGACCTTTTTTTGAAGAAATGGACAACCTCCTTCAATGCCAACTCAGAGAAACATGATGTTACCCCTAACTGGGTACATTTACTAGGCCTTCCATTAATATTTTGAACTGAGGACGTCTATTTGGAATCATAATTTTCCTTGGTTGAATCTGGGTACATGGCTATGGCATGCATTCTGGTTGGAATAAAGCTCTATGAAGGATTATCATACTCCATAATACTGCAACACCAAGGGAAATCATACTCCTAGGTCATGGACTAAGAAGGCATTCCCTTCAAATGTGGGAGATTCCATACCTTTGGTCATCTGGTTGTAGACTGCTCAAAATAGGAATCCAGGTTAAAATGGGTTTAAAAACTTGAATAAGAAAAAACATACTTGGCGTCCCCACCCAAGCAACCATATGTAGTTCAACCGACTCCAATGGACACCTCTCCTCCAAGGATTGCTCCTCAAGATCCCGAATTCCTCGCGATGATGACCCTAACAATAGATATTTTAGACTCCTCACAAACGACTCCATCTGCGACGACCTATGGTATGCTCTCTTCTTTTGTTCCTTTCTCACATTTTCATAATTTGCAGAACGCTCCTCGCCCTCCCTCCCCCCGAATTCATCCCCTCCTCCTCCACTTGACATATCATTTCTCACAAGCCTCTCAAGCATATCCCACCCTTCCCTTGATCCCTTTATCCCTCTTTGCCCCCGCCCCCCCGATACCTAACACTTTTCTCCCCACCCCCTCCTCCTCCTCCCTCCCCTCCCCTCTCTCCCANCCCCCCGACTAAGGACCTCCTATCCAAATACTTCCTTCGATCCTTGGTAAATCCCCCCTTTTTAAATCAGGAAGGAATTCAAGGTGGCTTGGGAACCTTAGTATATTGGGACCCAAAACCCTCTCATGGGGGGAGAAAATACTTCCTCTCTTAGGCACAAAAGCAAGCACACGCCGAAGTCATAATAGGGAAACACAAATTGATTCTCAGGGCCCTTAGAGAAACAACCTTTGATGTTGTGCCAAAATGAAAATCCTCTCCCTCTATTGTAGAGGGATGGCCAATCCCTCCAAAAAATTGGCCATATCCAGGTTAGTTTCTCTACGCAAGCTTGACATCCTCTCTTTGCAAAAAACAATGGTTCAAGGCCGAAATGCAATCATTTTTTTATCCTCTTCTCTCCTAAGATGGGATTTTTTGGCATATGATACCTCTGGAAAATAGGGGGTACAATCATTGGTTGGTGCTCCAAGAATATATAGGTTCAAAGTTCCTGAGGGTTTCCCTCGGTCCTTGCTATCTCAGCTAAGACTTCTAAGTTCCTCTCTCCTTTCCTTTGTATCAACACATATGGCCCCTATGCCGATAGAGGATCTTTCTAGAACAATTTTCTCAACTCCCCACTTTTACAGACAAACAATATCATCATAGGAGCAGATCTCAACTTTCCTCTCAACTCTAGCGAAGTTTGGGGATCAGGAGCACTCCAAGATCCTCTGCCCCCCTTCTTTTCCCAAGCACTCGAAGGGGCCAAGTTGATGGATATCCTCCCTCCGAAATATGCACCAACCTGGAGGAATATGAGAACAAGGGATGCTAGAATCACCAAAAGACTGGATAGATTTTTAATCTCATAAGACCTCCTTTCTAGAAATCTTTGTTTTCGTCAATGGATTGAGTTAGACTGTATTTGAGACCATAATCCCATTTTGCTGGAACTCTCTTCTGATCCAAAAAATCCCCCCATCCCCTTCAAGTTCAATCCCACATGGCTCAAATCCCCTCTTACCTTTCAATGGTAAAACATTGTTGGTCTCCCTACAACCCATCCCTCCCATATTCGCCCCCTATTCAATTCCATTCAAATCTCAAGAAATTAAAAAAAAAACATATGTATCTTGGGCCAAATACAAAAAGGAACAAGAAGAAAAATCGATAATTAAAATCGAAATCCAGATGGAAAAATGGACAACCTTAGAAATATCCTCCCCCTTCTCAGAAGATTAAAAAAGGAGACAATAAAATCTCTTGAAAAAGAAAAAAAAAATCAAATACTTCTAAACAGAGAAAAGGCATGGAGATTGAAAAGCGAGGCACTCTAGCTTTAGGTCGAAGATGAAAACACAAAAAATTCTCATCACTGTGCAAATGGGAGGAAGATCATAAATGAAATATGAAACATAAGAAGGGATGATGGCACTCTGGCCCACACTTTTGATGATATATCTTTCGCAGGAGTCTCCTGTTTCAAAACCATTTTCAAGGAGGAGTGAAGGGAAACGATAGATGCCATCCTTTAGTCGATCCAACTCTTCCACAGATTCATAAACGAGGAGGAAAATGAAAACTTAATGGCGGAAATAAAAAAGGACGAGCTTCTCTATGTCACCCATTCCTTCCAAAAAGACAAAAGTCCAGGGCTGGATGGCTTTCCTATGAACTTCTACAAAGGATGTTTTGATACCATGGGATAGGACCTTCTTCAAGTAGTTGAATACTCCTAAACTTCTGGTCATATGTTTTCCCCCTTCAACTCCAATTTTCTTGCCCTCATCCTCAGAGAAAACAATCCTCTCCCCTTTGATCTCTTTCACCCCATCTCCCTCTACAATGCCATCTACAAAATCATCACCAATATCATTACCTACAGACTTAAAGAAATCCTTGAAGAAAACATATTTGACGAACAATTTAGTTTCCTGAAGGGTAGAAAAATTCACCAAGCAATCGGTCTGGCATAAGAGGACTTCCATTCCATTCAAACCAAAAAGCTAAAGGCAGTGGCATACAAAGTAGACTTCTCAAAAGCCTTTGACAGGGTTAGCTGGTTATACATCATAATCCTCCTTTTACATTTGGGCTTCTCTCACAACTTTCTCTCCTAGATCTTGAACTATCTCAACTCCTCATCTTTTGCAATACTTATCAATGGAGCAACCTCCCCTTTCTTTAGAGCATAAAGGGGACTTAGACAAGGGTGTCCTCTCTCACCCATTCTCTTCCTTCTAGTAGCAAAATGTCTCAACAAACTTATAACCAAAGCCATTGCTCAAGGAAACTTTAAAGGTATTGCAATCAATGATCAGGTATACCTCACTCATCTCCTATTTGCAGATGATATCCTAATATTTTGTGATGGAAGCATTTTATTGGTAGATCAACTTAGCTCTATGCTAGATCAGTTTTGTAAAGCCACATGAATGAAAGTAAATCCACAAAAATCCATACTGATCTCCAGGGGACAAAGTATCTAGGAAAAAACCCACACTGAACACTCTCTCAGGGCTATCAATCATTCAATGGAGGAAGGACTAAAATATTTGGGTTTCTTTCTCAATCCAATTAATTATCTCTCCAATGATTGGAATTAACTAATAAAAAATGTGGAAAAGAGAATCAAAACCTGGTACAATAGATGGCTCTCTAGGGTTGGAAGATTGGTCCTAATCAATTCATTCATTGAAGCTATCCCTGTATACTGGACCTCTCTTGCCTAGGTCCCAAAAGTAATTCTTAACAAACTTAGAAAGTTGGATTTCAAATATTTATGGGCTGGAAAAGAGGATCTAAACAACTTAGTCTTGGCCTCTTGGGAAAAGCTTTCCATCCCAAAAGCCTTAGGGGGATAGGGTCTAAAAAATTGTCATGTCTTTGCAAAAGCACTAGCAGCAAAAAATGGTTGGAACCTGATTGAAAACAATGGGCTATGGTTCTAAATCTTCAAAGGAAAATACTTCCCAAATGATTCTCTCATGACCTGGATCGAAAGGCCTAAAAAATACTTAATCAATGCCTCAATTCTTTGGAAATCCATCGTCCATTCCTTCCCGATAATTAAAAAATGGCTCATATGGCCGAAAGTTGGAAATGAAGAAAAAATACGATCGATAAGGACCCATGGATAGGTTGTTCAAACAACCATCATCTTCAAGAGCAAGCCCTCCAGATCATCCACCAACAAGGCTGCTTCTTTCTAAATCAAATCCACAGAGGAGATCTTGGTTCAAACAAGTGGTTTTCCTGGAGAGATGTAGGTCTTTCTAAACTCCATGCACATGATTGGGATTGATATATTCAAACACTAAATGAATCATTGGTACATATTACAGATCAAGAAGACAAACTGGTCTGGTCTTTCAGCCCAAAAGGAAAATACTCCCCAAATTTAGGATATGGAGCACTCCTTTATAAAACTGAGACTACACCCCCTCCCTAGTGGGGGAAACTGATATGGAAACTCAACTACTTGGAAAAAACCAAACTCTTTAGTTGGCTCCTCCTAAAGGGGAAGGCCTCGACCTAGAAAAACTTAAAGAAAAGAAGCTTCACAGGGCCTAACGATGCCCCCTTTGTAAACAACAAGAAGAATCAAGCAACCATTTATTATTATCATGTACATACACTCTTGAAGTATGGGTCACCATAAAAAGCACTCTCAAGTTCAACTCTGAATGGAAAGGAGACACTATCCAAGAAGCACTTAACTCTTGGGAGAATCTGATCCTATCCAAATTCAGAGGCCTTCCTCCAATGATTTTTCAGGGCATTTGAAATGCCAAGAATAAATCCATATTTGAAGAGAAAGATACCCCCCCTCTTAGTTGTGCTCTTACCTCTCTTTCATCCTTCGAGTCCCTCCCCTCCAATCCCACCTCCACTTCCACACATCCCCCCTTTCCTCCATTAGAAATTAACAAAAACATCCCATGGGATTTCTTTGATGGCTCTGCCCAAGGCACTCCCCCAACTGGGGGTGCGGGAGGCATCCTTCACCTCTTAGAATCCTCCTCTATATCCTTTTCAGTTGGACTCGGTGAAGCAACAAACAATAAGAGTGAATTTATAACCTTCTTTCTTCTTCTCAACCTTGCTCAAGAAAGTTGGCTCTCTCATATTCAAGTCTTTGGAGGCTCTCTTTTTGTTGTAAACATCATCAAAGGCACACACATACTGCACAACTTTTCTCTACATCCAATTCTGGAAAAAATCAGAAGAATAATTTCCACTCTCTCTTTATTTTCCATAACACATGTTTACAGGGACAAAAACAATGAAGCAAACACGATTTCTAAAAGTGGAGTGGCACTAGACAAAGGCATATGGAAAACATGGAAAAAAGTTCCACAAGGAACCACTGAACATCTTCATCCCACTTGGTTCTCAGCTTGACTTATAGGCCATAAGTGCCACTTTTTTGCAGAAATTTTGTTGCTCCGTGGAAGATTTTTTTTTTAATATGTAACATAAAATATTGGAATGTAAATATATGTTGAACATAACAAATAGATATCAGAAACATAAATGTTTTTGCCATCTTGTCAAACATCCCATGCAACAATGCATAAAGGAATGCAAGAGGCATCTACTATTGTAATTTTGTCACCTTCTAATAAAATTACTTTCTTTTTTCCTCTGGAAAAAAAAGGTTGTAATTGTTGCGCATAATTGTTTGAAGTTGCTTCTAAAGTGTTTTTTCCATTAATCATCGACCTTTAGGCTTGTAGCCATGTTTTGGGATTATTGGACAAGAGTCCTTGGTGCAATGGGATAATGCCCCTATACAATATAAAATAATGCAACACTAACAATAACTCAATTGAATTGAATTTATGCAAATTGTCTCATATGTGTTGACTTCTACATCAACACATATCACCATTAAAGTTCGATTTTGTAAAATTAACTTCTACCCATAATCCTACAATTGTAAAGGCATAAAATCATACACTACAATAATCAATCAATTATTAATAGAATTGAACATAAACAATAAAGTCTCCAATTCTTTATTGCATCAACACCTAAGTTCCTAATAACAAGTACAAGGTCCACTCATATGTCTATGTCTTACTCAAGAAACACCACTACTAATGTCAACATTCTCAAAATTACAAACTTAGCCGTTGGAGGGTCTTCGACCCTAAATTCAGAGAGCATATCACCATTTCTTTGTCACATGAGACTCGTTATATTGCAAAAGAAAGACATTCAATTAGTTCAGCTGTAAATGGTTAGAACAAAATAGTTTAGACATTCTTCACATGGTCAAAAACCACTTCACGATTGGCCTCCGAATTGATTTTATTTCTTGATCCAAAATTAATTCCTTTAACTTTTGTCTTCCTTATCCATGTGGTCACTAAGCGAAGCCTTAATATTTTTTCTTGCGGTCCTTTACTCTTGAAAATACTTCTCGACATGGTATCAATATGGGACCCAAAAACTTAAGACTCATAGTATTAAGCATCAGAGCCAACAATATACATTGTTTAATAGTATTAAGCATCAGAGCCAACAATATTCCATCTTGTAAATGATCACTCAATACATCTTGCATAGTAGTAGTGGAACACATTTTACATAGTAGTAGTGAAGCACATTGGGAAATAAAGTGCTTACTACAACCTCCTTCATTTATTAAATAAATGGATGCCTTAAACCTTATCATCAGATATTAGACATTGCTATTGTGAATTTGATAATTCCTACTCACTTAGAGTAAATGATTGAGACACCTTTGTATCAATCAAGATTTCATCGAGGAAAAAGCCTCATGTCTTTGATCACATGAAATGTTCAATGCCTTGAATATGTATAGAAACATAACCCATGAATGAAGTCATATTTAATTGTTCAAAGAAGAGTTCACAACTATGTCTTCAACTAATACATTATGATTTAAAAGTTTTGATAAGATAGACTTTATTATCACAATATAATTGATAGGAACACTTATAACACAAAAGAACATATCAATCTTTAAGGATAAAAGTAACAAGTGATAGGAACACTTATAACACAAAAGAACATATCAATCTTTAAGTATGAAAAGGAACACTTATAACACAAAAGAACATATCAATTTTTAAGGATGAAAATATTACTGTGAGTAGTTGTAAATACACAGAGTCAATTAACAAAACACATAATCTATTTTACTTGTGAACTTGGAATGGATGTAGGATAAGGTTAAAGGTTAAAGATGATCTCTCATCAATTCTTCAAATGACTTCTTTATAAACAAATCCAACAACAAAAAAACTATATTACATAATCTAAAACTTAAGATCAACAATGATCACCAAGTCAGCATTACAAAAAAAAGAGATAGTAAGTTCTTCAACCTAATTAATATTAATTTTAAAAAAATAATGAACAAAATTGTCAATTTTAAAATCATAACATAACGAGACATTGAACCAATTTATAAAACCTCCTCTTTATTAGTCCCTGTCGAAGGCATAGAGGGACTATAGCGATCGATAATTCATTGACTTTATATTAGTTTGTCATTTGACCACAAATTTGTGGATACTTTCTAATGTTCGACATAGAGAACTAAAAGCATTATTTTTTATATACTAAAAAAAACTATATATGTTATGATTTGATTAGATGATAGATTTGAGGTCTTATTGCCAGCTTCGCTATTCCCAATGAATTATATGTTTCCATATCCAAAGTTTTATCATGTACGATACTTTTGTTATCTGTACTAATCATATTGAAATGTTTAGATGATCCGGATTATTTTCGGCACGAAATGAGAGCGGAGATATAATAAAGAAATGCACAGAGATATTG
>ML783247.1:60344-73812 GCA_009831015.1 Picea engelmannii | reverse complement strand
ATGTAGGTTCTCATTCTAACTTTCCAGAAGGCAAAGTTTGTTCCATTGAACAGAGGAGCCTTATTGGTTGAATTTCCTTCATGGCTTGACATGTTTAAGCTCTAGGATCTACCCTTAGATAAAAGGGGCCGGCTCTGATACCACTTGTTGCACAACTGAGAGGGGGGGGGGTGAATCAGTTGTAACCGAGCTTAAACAATTATGCTTATTATAAACTCTTTGCAAAGCACTGAATGACAATCACAATAATGCAGGGAAGTAAGCAATAAAACATTCAACATCATTCACACATATGAAATATATAGAGACAGATATTTCCTGAGGAAACCCATAAAGGGTAAAAACCTCTTCTTCTTTATATGATAAGTAATCTTTACATTCTGTACATTATCATACTTATGAGAACCAACTCATAATGAGGCTACAACCTCTGTTTTGCAAGCTGCAACTTGCTAAGAGCACCAACTCTCTGTTTTCTCTAGCACCTACTAAAAGGAAGCACCAACTCCCCGGTTTCTCTAACACCCACTAGAAGGAAGTAACAACTCCCTAAGTGTTCCAGCACCAACTGGATGGAAGCACCAACTTCCAGTCACAAAAGCACCAGCCTGTATAACAGAGAACAACAGTTCTCCCTTGCACCACCTTGCCACCTTGGTTTCTCTGGTTGCAACCAAATGGAAGCTACAACTCCCTGTGTTCAAGCACCCACTTGAACCTCTAAGGACAACAGTCCTCCCTAACACCTCTCTACCACCCTGAAATATAAATCTTTGCTACTGAAATTTATTACAGTGATATAATGTTCATCAATGGCTTACCAGTCTCATCACTGTTCTGCTACACTGCTCTGCTTTCCTGTATCAGTGTCTCTCTGCTTGCATTTTCTTGCACTTTCTGATCTTCTGCTCTTCTCTACAAGTGCACCTCAGCTTTCTTTTACTGTCTCAGCTATGCATTTATGTTCTTTGCTTCTGCTGCGCTTTATGCTCTGCGTCTTCTTTTGATTCTCTGAATTACGCCTCTTCTGTGTATTTTAGCTCCTGCCCACAGCATGCCATTTCCCCGTGTGTGACTCCTCTCTACAACAGCCCTCATCTCTTCTTTATTCTGCATTCTTATAGTCTCTGTGCACCTTGTGCATTGCCTATGTGCAATGCTTCTGCATGCTCTTCATGTCGAGTGCTTTGCTTGATCATCATTGCAACTCTTCAGCTTCTGTGGCTGTTAAACCCATGTGTTCATCATCACTGGGTGTTATGTTGAGATTCCTTAGCCTGTTTAGCAGTCGAGACTCTTCGTCTTCTCTGTCACAGTCGAGCTCATCCTCTCTGTTGCAGTTACAGGCTTCAACGCTCTTCCATCTGTCAATCGCCTCCTGAACAGTCTTCATTCTATTGGCAGATGTCTTGAGACTCTTCATCTTCTCTAGCGATCACCTTGAAGTCTCTTCCAGTCCTCTGGCAGAAACAATCAGTCGTTTCTAGCAGTTACACTGTGAACCTCCATAAACCGCATCAGCAACTAAATCGCCACTGATCGATTAACTGTGAAGAGCAACAGTAGCCCTTCGATCATATTCCCGAATAACCTGCACTGTTGGATCATAAATGATGGGTCTCGCCCTTATTTCGCCATTTCGCAATTCGACATTTCAACATTTTGGCATTCCTGTGGTGAGGCATCTCGTCTCTCCAAGTCGCGATATCCGAAATGGAGATTAGCTTCGTGCTACCTCCTCCCTTGAGCCTTCTTCGATGTGACCGTAGGTTATGACCAGGGGCCAATTCTGAACACGCATTTCGCATTTCGCGTTTCGGGGATTCTGTGATGAGTCGTCTCGACTCTCCATGTCCCAACCTCCGAAATGGAGCTCGTCTTTTCGAGCTCTTCTCTACAGCTCTTCGACAATGTGACCACCGACGGTGACCAAGCGCTTATCCATACAACGCTTTCGCAATTTCGCATTTCGGCACTTCGGGACTCCTGTGATGAAGAGTCTCGACTCTTGACTCCTCCAACTCCCGGTATCCGAAACTCCGGTCGATGTGCCTGTTTCGGGATTTTCGGCGTTTCGCATTTCGACACTTCGGGACTCCTGTGATGAAGAGTCTCGACTCTTGACTCCTCCAACTCTCGGTATTCAAAACTTCGGTTGATGTGCCTGTTTCGGGATTTTCGGCGTTTCGCATTTCGGCACTTCGGGACTCCTGTGATGAAGAGTCTCGACTCTTGACTCCTCCAACTCTCGGTATCCGAAACTCCGGTTGATGTGCCTGTTTCGGGATTTCGGCGTTTCACATTTTGGCACTTCGGGACTCCTGTAATGAAGAGTCTTGACTCTTGACTCCTCCAACTCTCGGTATCCGAAACTCTAGTTGATGTCTCTGTTTCAGGATTTCGGCGTTTCGCATTTCAGCGCTTCGGGACTCCTGTAATGAAGAGTCTTGACTCTTGACTCCTCCAACTTCCGGTATTCGAAACTCCGGTTGATGTGCCTGTTTCGGGATTTCGGCGTTTCGCATTTCGGCACTTCGGGACTCCTGTGATGAAGAGTCTCGACTCTTGACTCCTTCAACTCCCGGTATCTGAAACTCCGATTGATGTGCTTGTTTCGGAATTTTAGGCGTTTCGCATTTCGGCACTTCGGGACTCCTGTGATGAAGAGTCTCGACTCTTGACTCCTCCAACTCCTGGTATCCGAAACTCCGAAATGGAGTCTTTGTTTTTGATACCCGAAATGGAATTTAGCTTCTGATCTTGCCATGCAATCATCGTTGTGCTGCTGGTCGTGATCTTTTCCATCAATGACAAACACGCATACTCTGCACTCTGCGTGCACCTCTGCACTATCTCTTCTGATCTTCACGAGCTTGCTCTGTTGCGTCTTCCCAAAATACTTTTGGTGTCCGCCTGACACATTATACCTGTGCTCCAACCATTATCGCTGCTGTACTTGCCTTCAATGACAAGCATACGCTGCCTGTAAAACATGCCAACAAGTTTGACGTTGGCTAGGCTTTCCCCATAATGTTTATCTCTCATCCTTCTAATTCAACTACCCACTATCCATATCCCTTAATGAATTTGATGGTTTGGGAGTTGGCATGCTCCCACCAAAAAATACATCTCTAGTCTCTAGCAGGAAGGGGAACAAGGTGCCAAATACTCCTAATTCTCTCAATAAAGAAGGGGGTATTGAGATGTGAGTAATTAAAATTAAGCTTAGCTTGGATTTCTGCTGATCCACTGAGCCCGCCCCTCAACGAAGGCTAACACAAATAAGATATTAGGTTGAGAGAAAGTGTGCCCTAGAACTTTCACAGGCAGGGCATTATCTGCTTGAAATCCAAATTTACCTGTGGAAATAAGAGCTATGTCTAGACTCTATTCTTTTAATAACTCTGTCTTCCCCTATCTAAAATCTGACCATTAGACCACTTCAAATTCTCATCCCTTCTATTTTTTTTTTGAAAATAAGAGTTTACTGCTTTTTGTATGAAAATTGAAGTATTACATGATTTACAAACTACATTAAGAACTTTAAGACTTTTTGCTTTGACAGTACTCTGATGACTGATCTGACTTTCTACTTCTCAAAACTTTATCAAGATCGGGACACAGCCTTTACAACAAGCTGGACCCAAAATTGGAGTTGGAAGTCACTTACTGTTGGAAACATGACTTTGAGAATACTAATATCAAACTTCCAATGGCCTTTGAGGGCCTACTACTTCAGCTGACTGGACACATAACAAGAAAAATAGTAAATTGACTTAACTGAAGATCACAAACAATATCGAAAAACAGGATGGAGGGAATCATGCTGCTTATTGGAGCTACTTGGTTGGTTTCTCTGGGTTACTGGGATTTTTTCTTCAATGCAGACCAACTTCATGTAATACTCTACAAGCAGGATATTGTAATTGGTGGTAATCCCCAATTCCAAATTCACTAGAGATTCTGACAGAACCTGGTTGCCTTTCTATGTAACCGGGGCTGGAACTCCAATGGCTTCCAACAACCTAATTTTGCCCCTCTTTCCTTCAGCCTCAAACTTCAAGTGCCCAATATTCTGTTAAAATTTCAATCTCCTCCAACAAATCTTCCTATACTCCTTTCAACAATTGGTCTCTTTCTTTTGGTTTTCTTCTAGGCCGATGAGAGTTTCATGGACCTCCCTTTTTAGTTTTGTTGCCAAAACAAAAATGTTTCAGTCAGGTCTTGCAAAACATATTGAATAAACCCTGTCCATCCTTTCCTGAAATTACAATGCCTTCATTGCTTTGAGCTTGTTCACCATTACTCTTCAATCATCTTTGCCACCATTCAAAATGATGGCAAATTGCTGACTACCTTGATGTGAAAAGGTGGCATGGCTGTCCCTTTTGGATATTGGTCTTTACAAGTCTAATCAACTTTAATGATTATTTTTTAAAGAAAACTAAAGGATAAAACACTCCAAGGTTTGACTGGGGACATTTCCAACTTTAAAGGGTTTAGGTAAAGAATTTCTTTTTGTTCCTCCTTTTAGTTTCCCTGTTCACTGCTCTCATAGGGAAAACTTGACTTTTGAGTATTTTCTCCTTCCAAAAGTGCCCTATTAACTAGCCAATCTTCTATCTGGTTGTTGTTCTTTATGCATGTTGAAAGCAAACTTCATCAAAGTTTTTGATTGCGTATTTTACCTTTTTCATTTGTCCTTTAAGGTCCCACGAGGGATCCTTGTTTACATCACATAGGAAGTATATAATTACAGTTAAATTTCCTGCAAAAATGATACGTTTGTAGCCTAGGGTTAGGCTTAGTCTGATGCCTCCTATCAAGGGTTCCATTTTTGACTGATTATTGGTGTATGAATCCAGAACGTGGAGTATATGGCAAAAAATATTACATTATAATCTTTTATTATGCCCCTACTGCTTTCCCTAGGTTACCTTTAGCTGCACCATCAAACTATATCCTTACCTTTCCTCCTTGGGCGGTGCCTGTGTCTGGCAAGGGACTTCATTTCTTATTATGCTTTGTCCTTTCCTCATCCTCTTTATTGTGGTTAGGGTCAAAAAGATTAAATTTCAGCTTGAATTTTTGAACCAGGCAACTTTTCAAGGTGGTACCACCTAAAAGGCACACCCCCATGTGTCTTTTTGGTTGTCATTCATGTTACAGTCATAACAGAAAGGCCAACGGTAGTAAGAGAGATTGTTAGTCAGCCATTCCCAAAGTTTGATTGATCTTGCGGAAGAATATGGTCATAAATATTGGCACTGCCAATCTGCTTATCAATACAGATATATATCCTAATGACTTTGAATTCAAGATCACAAYTTCATTGGATGGTGTTGCCGTGCTTATACACACTTGCTAACGTGGACTAAGTCCAATCCACTTAGTGTGTCCTTGGAGGCACAATGCCTAAGTTCAAGCCCATTGTCACCTCGACTTGAACTTCTTCCGTCTAGGCTTACTCCTAGGGAAGCCAAGGGGGGTAGACCCTAGTTACTATGTGAGTGATTAATGTGTTCTAGGAGTTAATTTTAATTGATTAGAGGTTTGGGGGATCTAGCCTATATTAAAGTCAACAATGCAAAGTGCAATAATTCAATGAGAAGCAAGCCCTTTCCTAAGTCAACTAAGACTAGTGCCTAAGATTGGGCAAGGGGTTAACTAAGTTAAAGGGAGTTTTAGAATATACAAAGATTACAAAAAAACTTTATAAGATTTACATTTGAGACTAGATACAAAAGAATGAGAGCAACAACTATCTACAAAGTCAATAGATCTAAGAATAACTAATAGATACAAATTATACAAAGCAAGATAACAAAGCAACTAACTTGAAAAGAACTTGAATGTGCAGGTAAAGGAGATATTGCTCAAAGGAAAAGTGAACCACAACACATCAAGCCAACAATCCCAAACATAGAGTGTCTCCACAAGATGCGCAACTCTAAGGGGATGCTTCATTGACATACACAAGTACAAACCCAAACAATGAAGTTGCCTCCAAAGGATGCGCAACTTCAAGGGGGTTGAGCCAAATGAACCAAAACACAACATAAACTCAAAGGAAAATGCTGAAATGAGGCCTCCAAGGGCTAGTGCGCAACTTTAGATCACTTAGTCAATATCCACAAGACGCTTAAAGTAAAACTCGCATATGAAGTAGATGTAAATTGAAAAGTGTTTGCAATGTAACTTAAGCATAAACCATAAAGATATACCAATGTAGATTTCCCAAGGTTGTAGTAGATTAATTAGGATTAATTAAGTTATTAGGGTGAAGGTGAATCCTAAGCTAAGTGACTACCCAAGAACTCTCCTCGCTTGTACCAAAAGAATTGTTGGGTGCTCAATAAGCGAGGCAAACAAGGCCACACCCTAGCTCCATAGGTTAATCCGGGAACAAATGTACTCCACAAGGGGGACACTTAGTGCCGTGAGACCATCCTTGATCTAGCACCCCCTGCTTCTTCCTTAGGTTCCTTTTTTGTTGGCAAAGTTGAGACAGTAAGTGGTGACCTATTAAACTAGATAAATTTTAGGCTCTAGAGACTAAGGTAAATTAAGCTTAAGTTGGTTAAGTTAAGTTAAGTTAGTGAAGTGATTGCGATGTAGTGCTTGTAAGAGAAAGTGTGCTTGCAATGAAATAAAAGTACTTGAAAGATAAAGACTTGAAAAGTAAGGTACTTTGAACTTGAAATTGCAAGAAAGTGAAAAGCTTGAAAGTAAATTGCAAGATATTACAATGCTTAGAAAGGTAAATTGCAAGACATTAAATAAGTACGTGTAAAGATAGATAATTTAAAAGCAAAGTACTTGAAATGTAAATGACTTGCAAATGAAATGAAATGAGCAATATAAGCAGCGTAAATTTGTTCTGCCTCCATGGGCCTAAGCTAACATTAGTTGATTACTTCTAGATTTGGATAATTAAACCATTAAGTATAGGAGATAGAAGCAATAACATAACATTAACCTAGCCTTACGATTTTGGGGGTTGGCTTAGCCAAGCTCTCTCTAAGGTGTAGGCAAACAAAAGAAAGGAAAATACTTGAAAGGAAAACTACTCTAAACAACCACAACAAGTGCACAAGATGGAGGACAAAGCCTTCCAGTTTTGTGCACAAGTGGGTAAATAAAATGAAATGCTTAAAACTTAAAAAGAAATCCTAGCCACACAACCTTGTCCTAATGACAAGTGGGGCAAACAATATAGTAAATAATGCTAAAAATCAAATCTAATTCCTAGCCTTACGTTTTTGGATGGTTGGCTTTGCCAAACTCTATCCAAGGTGTAAGCAAACTTGAAAAATAAATTGCAGAAATAATCTTGGGAGGCTGATCTTTAGCTTCTTGTGGCCCCAAATGGCCTCTTGACCACCTCTATGGTCACCAACCTGCAAAAAACCAGCAAGCAAAAACTTGCTGGAAATGCTGCACAAGTGACACAAATGTTAAGAAAATTTCTGCAAGTATATTTGCAGAAAATTACTGCAAGTATATTTAATTGAAATGACCTATTCTAAATGTTATTATGCCCAAAATATGAAAGAAAACTGCAGAAATAAATTACAGATAAGTTTTAGAGGTGAAAATGGTTGGAAAAAACTATTTTTCAGATCTGAAAATGGCTCTCCCAACACTAGAAATGACCTGCAAAAAGTGCAAGCAAGCTACAAGAAAGAGATAGGGGTGAACATATATGTTAGATCTACAAAATACTTTGCAAAAGAAACACTATACTCAACTAGATCCACAATACTACTATTGCAAACCTACTCAAGCAAAAGACTTTGCTTGGGATCTCTACTCTAAGCTAATAAAATGCATACACAATAAAATAGCAAGTCACCTCCCAAAATAGATGCACAAAGAAGACTCTCCACACATCAATGGTCTCCAAAACTTTTCTATTAATCCAAGTAGAAGGTTGCTGCAAATACTTGCAACAAGCTTCTCTCCAAAACAAGTGAGCAAGAATGAGAAAGAGAGAAAGATGGGAGAGATGAGAGAGATTTGAGCATAGTAACAGTAGCAAAAGAGTTGGTGAGAAATGAGGAGGGGAGGGGTTTCATTTATACTTGGGGAGCAAGAGCTACCCCTCTTGGATCTCCTCCAAGTGTTAATCATTAAGCAAGATTGAGAATCTCAAGAGGGGGGATGTGAGTTGTCATCCATTAGCCAAGTCAAAAGGGTGAGGTGGAGGCTCTAGGAGGGCGCACTAGGGGAGAGAGGGCCCCACTCTTTTTAATTTTTGATTTTCTAGAGTTCCCTCAAGGAGGGGGGTGCAACTTCCCTAGGGGGAACAACTTGTTCATGTGGTGGCTAGGTGGAAAGGGGTTATGAGGGTTAGAAAAATGTTAGGATAGCTTAGGAAGGGGTTTAGGCATCATCTCCCATCTTTTCTCTAACCATTTTGCTAATTTTACAAAAAAATGACACTTTGACTATGTCAATACTAGCAATTAATTGCTGTTTTGGATTGACTTAGACTCCTCATGGACAAACACCTAGCAAAAATTGTCCAATTGAGATGAAACTTGGTCCAAGGGTGTAGGGGGTCTCATTTCATTTTTTTTGAGCACAAATACTCCTATCAAAATCCCAAGGACCTAGTTTTTACATTTTTTTTTATCAAAAATTAATTAAAATTACCACTAACTAGGCAATTTTAAAAAATTAAAAAAAACTATCTAGACTCGACGAAATTTCGCAAAACTCTAGGAGATGTCTAGCATGGTCATTTACAATATTCCTAGACACTATCTACCAGAGGGCTCGACCATTAGAATGCCTTTCACCACTTTGGAGGAATTATTTGTGGGAGTGAAAAACTCAAGGGAAATTAATAAGGCTGGTTAGGCCAAATTATTAACCTGAGGAAAAAAAAACACTTAGTGAAAGGGACGCCTCTAATGATGAAGTCCTAAGGCAACTGACCTAACTATGATCCATGCAGACCCATTACATTATTATTCCACACAACCATTACATTATTATCCCATGCAGGGGAGCGGAAATTCCATTACAAAAAGAAGTGTTGAAGGCCAAAACTGCCTTGTAGAACCAATAAGTCTCTGACTTGGTAGCACCATCAGGTGCATAACTTCATGGTACATGGAGTTGACCCCCTAGTTGAAATAGGTGGTCAACAGATGGCAAATATTTCTATGGCTAGCGTACATGCAAATGGCCAAGCCTCCTCTACCTTCCTTGTGGTATGAAGTGAGGAAAGTATAGTTGGACTAGATGCAATTGAAGGCTAATTGCAACTTGAACCTGATGCACTTGACTTCTTGCAAATATGAAATAAGGTTTGGCATTGAATTCCTCACTCCCTTTGTTAGTTTTTTACTATTTAGAATGCACAGACATAGAAGTGAAACATGGTAGTGGAGAGACTATGAAACATTATATTTTATTAATGTTGCAGAAATGATACATCACATGGTGAGCTTGAGATAGGCTACCCATGTAAAAATTACGCACTACACTTTCTCACCTTTCACCATCTCTTGTTAGATCATTTATAGCACCTTCATACAATTATGATGGTTAAACCACATAACCATTAATTACATTAATGGTTATGTAATTACATGTTGGTGACAATGTCATGTCAACATTAAAGTCAATAACATGTTCTAATTACTTGATCCAACTATACACAATGTATATGTATATTATTTTTTTTTGAAAAAAAAAGCTTCCTTAGACTATTAATGATATTGAAATGTATGAAAAAAACAAAAAAAGGAGTGGGCTGCCTAAGTAACCTCCATGAGCAGAGCAAAATACATCATAATCAAGGGTTCGCAAGAGTTAAAAACACCCAAGTGTTGTCAAAAAACACGTTGGCTTATGCCAAAACATCCATAGAGTATTGAAGTGCACATCCTCTGCAAAAGAGAAACCATAACATCATAAAACAACATTAAACATTAACCCTAACTGCTGGGGGGGCTGGCCATGATCATTTGGGACTGGGCCCCATCCAATTAGTGGTAGGCAGTGTCCATGGGCTTTACCAATGTCCCATTCATTAGTAGCCTCTTGGGGTCTATGCCCCTTTGAGATTGCAAGAGCTAGAATCGAGAAAGCTTTGCCCATACATTGAGGCTGGCCAGTGGAGAGGCTGTGCACACATGGTACTCTTGGATTAGTTTGCCAGGTTAGTGTTGAGGTTTGCTTGTTTAAGAACTTGCGGAAGTAGGACGAGAAGGTGCATGGGTGGGAGTAGGCTTTGGGCAATGACGCACACAATTCGTAGTGCAAGGGGCCCCATGCCAATAGTCCTGAAGTTGTTGTAGGTGCTCCATCTTCAAGTGCACTTTGCATGATTGCACCTCAATCTACAATGACATGTTGACACAGATTAGATTGCCATCATATCGATGAACCTTGATTTGACAACATAATTAGATAGACCATCATTCCTCTTTTTCCATAGCCAAAATAAAACTTCAACCCTAATAAGCAATCGAGTAGAATGGAAATCTAGAGCCCATGGCAGTGGGTCGCCCAACAAGGCAACTTGCCAAGATAAAGAGGTAGGGAGGTATTGTTGGCAAAGAGGCTCTACCCATGCCCAAGCAAATTTGGCTAGTGGGCAGAATCAAAACATATGCTTCAGGGTTTTATGCCGTTTGCAATGAGGACACCGTCAGCTATGAATTCCTAGGTAAGTTAATCTTTTATCTAAAGGGAGCCCTCTCAAGGCAAGACACCAGAAAAAGAATGCTTTTTATAGGTTCTAAATAGGCTTCTAGACACTGTCAGCTATGAATTCCTAGGTAAGTTAATCTTTTATCTAAAGGGAGCCCTCTCAAGGCAAGACACCAGGCAAAGAATGCTTTTTTTAGGTTCTAAATAGGCTTCCAGATATTGTGAAGCTTGAAAAGCTAGGTTTTCTATTTAGACTTCAATCTCTAGAGCTTATTTAACCGACCCTCCATGGATGGCGTTGAGTAGAGCCACTTATAGCCCATGGTTGGCTTGTATTTCATGAAAGTCATGGCGTTGCCCCACTTCCAATCTCTCCACCAAGCTCATGATGTAGGGAGGCCAAGCTTCAGAGCACAATGTTCAGGAATCAAACTTTATATACATGCCACAACAATTTTATATTAGTTGGTTAGGTGGAACTTGAGCTTCAAATTAGGCTAAGGAATCTATGTTTGACTTTGAGCAGCCACTAAGTCTTTCACCACGCAAATCCCTTTCTGATATAGCCTATGAGCCAAGAACCAAGAACCAAGAACCAAGGAGATTTGGTTGAGGCCTTTCCATTCACATAGATAAGCAGAGACCACCAAAGACGGTGGAAGTTGAATGAAAGGCCCATTTGAAGAGTTGGCTCTTTCAAAGCCAAAAAGAGCTTAATGGCCTCCCATGCCTTCCAAATGCTTTGAATCACAAAAGAACACTTGATTTTGACTAAAGCAGGAGTGATTAGTAAAGTCTTCAAGGGAAGCACCTTCCAGGAAGCTTTTCCATAGGGGGCACCTTGACCAACTCGAAATTTGAGAAGGACCTTTCAAGACTCTTTTCCATCAGCAATTCTAATGATCCATTTGACACACAAGTTGTGGGATTGGAGCCAATTTTTCATAATGCTCAGGTCCCATATTCCCTCGGGGTATAACACAACTCCTAGTTAACTCGATGACATCCCTTGCTTTGATCTGTCTTAGTCTAGAGAAAGGAGTGAAGGGATGTTTCCAGATGAAAATAAGCTGCAAGCGGTGGCACCCAAGAGAGGAGTAGTACACGATTGGCTGCTAGGATTTTGGTGTAGATCTAGAATTTGGTAGCTAGTGCCAATGGCTTGGGAATCCATTTCTCAATTTGCTTGTCAACCTGTTGGACTACAACTTCCTAGCGGTCCCTAAGGGAGGCTCCAAAGGCAAAAGGGATACCTAAGAACTTGAAAATTTGCTCCTTATTGAAGCAAGTCCAATTTTGGTTAGAGAGCTAGACAAGCATTGGCCTCTGGCTTTGTCAATAACATTGCGTCTTGGCCCATTGATTATTTGAGCCCAAAGCCAAGAAAAAAGTACAAAGACAGTCCATGGTGTTGGTCTAGGAGGTTTGATCTTGAAGAATGGTCAAAACTGAATCATCAACAAATGTTAAGCCCTAAATAGTGGCTCATTACCCCTTTATTAGGGCTTATTATATTAGTAATGTTATTTTATTTATGTCGGCTTTAGTCCATTAATTGTAATTATACCTCCTAGTCTCCTATATATACCAAGGAGACATTTTCATTTTGAATCATTTTGTAATTGTACATTTATGTGGGAATAAGGAGGTTGCCCCCTTGAAGAGGCTTATTATCTGAGTTTCTCTCTTTTTCAAGGCGTTGAGTACTTATTCTGAGGTTTTTCTATGATATATTGATATTTGATTCTTAACATATGGTATCAGAGCTCAAGGCCTTGGGGTTTCGTTGCTACATTTGAGACACCTTGGCATTTTCGCTATAACTTTTTTTCTACAACGTTTCAGAAGGAACGACTTGGAGGATATTTAGTAGACGGATCAAGGTACGTTGGGTTAAAACTTTAGCTCCTGAGGCCTTATAATTTCAGAGATACAGCCTGTGCAAGATAGGGTTCTGGAATCATCCCGAACTGAGTCATTGCAGAATTTTTGCTATAAAAAATTTTCTGTAACGTTTCAGACCTTGAACTCTGGAGGCTATTCACAGAAATTAGTAAGGTATCTGTGGTAAAACATTCAACTTCTGGGTCATCTTAAATTTGTAGATACACCCTGTGGAAGATAGGGTATCTGATTAGTCCTATTGACTAGTCTCAAGAAGGTGTTCCAGGTAAAACAATCATAACTTCTTCCTAGAGTATCCAAATTGAGTGAGATCGGTTTCATTGGATAGTGGACAGTCTGTAGTATTTCTGGTACGAGTTTCAGAATTTTATATCATTTATTTTGTGCGGGGCACGCTATACAAGTGAGATCTCCTGGAAAGGCCAAAAATCAACAAGTTGTGGGGAAGTTGCCGTAAATTCCACTTGGCACATCCAATTTTGATCAGACCTGTGGCATTGCAGAGAAGAAATATCAGAGAACTACAAAAAAGAAAGTTTCATACCCAGAGGGGCCGAAACTTTGGAGATACAACAGAAGAAAGATTGTCTAGCAGAACCACCTCAAAATCAAGGTTCAAAAGTGATACTTGGCCAACATGCCAACCAAAAAGGGAACTTCTACACCAAATAAGCCTCCAAAAAATCCTAATTGAACTCTTGATGAAGGTGAAGAAATGCATAGGGACATAAATGATTTACAAAAGAAGACATTAACAAAAGATGAACTACAAGAGATGGAAGCTAAGTTGGAGGCAATAAATACTAAGATGGATGGTTTAAAAGAGGAGATCATGGAAGGATTGAAAATTTTCGTAATAGAGAGGACACCTGAAAGTGAAAATGTATCCCATGAA
>ML783246.1:705061-718382 GCA_009831015.1 Picea engelmannii | reverse complement strand
AATCAAATTTAATCAATCAAGGGGTATTTTGACATCCCTTTTCAACTTTTATTGAAAACAAAATCACTAACCTATCTCCTAACCTAGGCATCTAACTTTATTAATCAAGCTTAAATTGTTGGATTAATTATTACTCTAACATAGCTAATTTGGCCAAGATTAAACAGTTTGACCAAACTTATTCTCTAACCTATCAACATAAATTCAACAAGTTTGATCATGATTATACAATGAGATTCAAACTAAATTTATTTTTGATGGGTTTTATATTTTTCTCTTCTTCTTTTTTTTGTCTTTTATTATTTTTTATACCCTCTTTTCATTTTTTCTATTTTTATCCTTTTCTTTTTCTTTTTCTTTTCTTTTTCTTTTCTTTTCTTTTTTGTAAATCATTTGCAAAATAAAATATTATTTACAATGAAATATGACTAGAGGAAGAAATTTCAATCACTGGGTGATACTATGAAATATAGGGTTATAACATCATACACCAATTTGGTATTTGGCTTGGTCGTGACCTTAAAAATAGATTATTATTATTATTATTATTAAATTTGTGGATTGTTTGTTTGAATAAACTAAATTGGTATTTAAGTGTGATATAGCTTTCTTTTTTGAAGAAGGAAAAACTTATCATAACTTAGTTGTAGTGAGGATAATCATTATTATCTAGTATTTGTAAATGTGAAATGACTCATCACCATTATTCAATGAAAAATACGCAATTGAAATGACTCGCTACTAGTCAGTAAGGGGAGAGTTTCACACTTGCTAGATGCCTCTAGGTCTTGGGTCATTAACTTGCTTCCTTACGTCCAAGGAAAATGATATATTAGCCAATCAAAAGCAGTTTTAGGTCTTACTCCAAGACTAAAATACATTTTCATCCTAAATAGTATTTACAAGAAATACAATATCCCATACATATTTGGAATTGATTAATTTTAGTTTTAGAAATTTTTATTTTTTTTTAATTTTTAAAGTATTTTTTGTTGGATTTAATTGGAATTTCTTCTTTGATTTAATTATTAATGTTTTTGTTGGTTCAACATTATATATAAATAAAGAACCAAAATATATTGTCAGTTGTGTGGAAGGCATTTAATCATAAAGCTTCCTTGAAATGAGTATGCTTCATTAATGAAGGACATGAATGCTAGCTTTGCTTATTCTTAGCACTATGTTAATACCTAAAAATTATTGATTATAACAAAAAAGAAGTGCATAATCCATTGATCTATGAGTCTAAGGGGTTATCTCAACTAGTTGTTACCAATTTGTTAGGCATTTGGTTGGTTTTGTACCATCAAGTGCCAGTTTTCATATTCCTAGGTTAGACACACTAGTTCTAAGTTTACGCTGATCAGTTTACTAAATGTGTTATCATTGTTTTCTCCTCCTATACCTTGTTACTTATTCCTATCATTGTTTTTCAAATCGTATCCATTTATACTTTATAATGTATATTCATAATTCTAAAACCTCCGGTATTTAATAAAACTCCAACAAAACTTGTGCTCATCAAAATCCATACAAAACTTCATAGTCTTACAAACCACCAGCGTAAGAAAAAGAAGGAAAAATGAGCAAGTTCCATCAAAATATATTGGTAAGTGGTGTGGCATCCACATGGCTTCCAATCATGATAATAAGGAATTTTGTCTCCACAATTATCATTTAAGGAAATTTGCAAATCCCTCTACACATGATTGCGACAAGGATAAGCAGATCACCACTTTTGCACTCAAATCCTCTAGCATTGTCCTCACAATGCACAAAAGCTAAAGTCCATTTGTACATCATGATTGAATTAGAGGAAGAATGGAAACAACTATTCCATGTGTAGGTGTAAGTACATCATCAATACTTCCACTTCATTGTCGACGATATAAGTTTGAATAATTTGATTTATGAATAATTGTACAAGAAGTCAAATTATCATTACTTCTAACTACTTAATGGACATATTTATTACCCACCAACTACCAAGTGTGCATATTTTATTATTGTTGCCACATTGCAATCATTATACCCCTTGGTTTCCTCCCTAGGTACCCAAATTACCTTGCCTAGGTCCCATTTCAACTTCACAAGTTCACCCTAAGAAAGGGCCTAATTAAACCTTCCTCCATTGAAAATGGTGAACCATTCAGTTATGTTCTATCTATAGTAATATGGGGGCATGAAAATATGAAATGCAACTAGTATGAAATGCAACAATGCAGTATGAAATTCATCTAACTAATTATGGCTATGAGTGGTAACTAAGACTGGTAATACAATTGACACCAAGGGGAAAATTCCACCACAACCATCAAAGCACACACTAATGCCAAATTCCCACAACTTCCTCATGAATCCCAAAGGATTTGACTACTAAGAAAAATGTTATGTTATAAAACCACTTATCTGAAATGAAACAAGTTATTCATATAGAATAAGTGAGAATAGTCTACTATTACTGCAAATAAATAACTAGAGCCCATAAGCACCCAAGAATAGTTTACAAAATACTAAAGAACTATGTGATTTAGATCATAGGTTAGCAGAAAAAAGATAAGTGAGTGTTGATCACTTTTCTTGTTAAAGACAAGAGACAACCTAATAGGGTATTTCTATGGAAATTCAAAAACACCCTTTGTGTTAAAGAGGTGGTGCTCCTCTATTTTTCACTTAGATAATAATTATGTCTAGATTTGTAAATAATGGATTTATCATTCATCACACTAATTCCTGAGAGTGGATCAGACAAAGAATAGTTTGAAACATAAAGAATTTTTAAATCGTAAGGAAAGAAAATAATTCATAACATTGTATCGTATCCATCTTTGTATCATGGCAAGACATAGCGATATGTTTGAAGCACAGTGAACAAAACAAAGAACAGCAAAGATGGTCCTTTTAGAGAAATTTAAATGATTTAGTAACTTTCATTCACAGGGATGTAAAGGAAACTCATTCTCAATATTTCATGCTCAAATAAAAATATGAAACCACAAAAGTCATGAACCCAAAGATAGCTCTTTGTGAGATTTCAAAAATAAGTACAAATTCATTATTCAATATCAAATAAATTGTTTGCAACAACTCGTCTCTACATAATATTCCTGATAACTAAACGAGAAATAGTAAATGCATTCACCCTAATGGGATAGGATGAAGCTCCTATGGACCATATATCAAGCAGAGGTAACCTAGAAGACAAAAGAAGCAGTGATTAATCTATCTCGTATATATACAACATTACGAATGACAATATTGGATGAATTGCAGACTAAGAAAGAATAAAAGTGAGGGAAATGCTTAAGAAAAATGATAGCAGTGAAGAACCGTTTTGGCTTCTTTTTCATTCTTTAAATACAAGGGAGCAGGTCCAACCAAACCATCGTAGTCATTTCTTTGATCCCCAAGATTATGGTGGATTGACGATTTCTTTTAGTGCACCATTCAACCATATCTTGAATATATTCATGCAAGGATGTTATCGTTATGAAAATATCAATGATTATTAAATTCCATTTATACATGTGAACTTAGTTATCCATGCCCCCATCTCGGACCCACTTTGGACGTTCAATAATTTTCTTTTAATAAATCATTTTCAAAAAATTTGTTTCCAAGCCAGAAATAGTCACGGATTTTTTATTCTACTTTTAGGGCATGATATATGTCATTTCTACCGCTTTAACTATTTACTGGTTATTCTTCACAGCTCTAGCTTTCCCACAAGCTCTCATTTGCTAAATTTGGATATCGAGATCAAACGTTATGGCTTCCAGAATATATGCATTCAACAATCGTTGATCTATTCTCCACGTGAATCATTGGCCCTTGATTTGCAAATCCTCCTTATTAATCCTAGATGCATTGTGGAAGGTCACTCATAACATATTTATAAAGTAATTTCATATCCATATTATTTTTTTTTGAAGTAGAGATAGAGTCATGGGCCCCTGCATAGCTTGTGCATAGTGTAGTTTTTGGTTGCTACCTCACCGCCCAATCATCATGCCAAGTCATTGTCGAGTCATTTGTGTCCAACCCATACCTTCCAAGTGTCACCTTGATATGGGAAATGGGAAATTCGGATGTGCGAGTATAATAATAAATAAGGATAAATAAGGACTGAAGTGGGGGGGAGGGAATAAAATGCATGAAAATAATAAAACACAGTAAAATTTAATAAAAAATGTAGGGATAAATAAAATGCAGAGAAATAAGGAATGAAGATGACAATCAACATTCATGAAAATGACTAAGTGTTGGGGGGGTTGCAGAATATGGGAGAGTTGGATATTAGAAATGCAGAAATTAATACATGGAATTCTTTGCAAAGAACAAGATCCTAAGTATGTAGAGTTAAGGGGTACAACCTAGGGAATGTAGAGGGAAAAATGGAGGTTGCATAAATGTGGAGGATGTGAGAAAATTGGCAATATCTTGGGAATATGACCTCTTTTTTTATTCCATAAAATGATGTACGAAGCTAACACATAGGGCTATCCAATGGGTGGATGAACACAAGCAATTTCCTTCTTTTTGGTGTACTTTTATTTTCTTTTATTTTTTTCAAAGAGAAACCATCCATGTTGCCCTTGTGTGAAGAAGAACTTCAACATCATAAATTGATTCTAAATTCTTAAATACATGTTGTGTCTTCATGATCAGTAGGTGACAGTCATCTGGCATTCTCAAAATTTTAAAATTTGATCTCCACTTGATTAAGTATGAATCGAAATCACTCTAGTTGATGGGTGACAAGAAAACACATCAATAGTGACTAGTATTCATAGTAAGGGAATAGTCCATATGATGTAATGCTAAAATACATAAGCATTCAAAGAGTTGGGAGAGGAGACAATAGTCCACAACCAATCCCATCTCTACAACAATAGAAAAAACTATTTCGTTATGGCCTCCTTATTAACACATGAATAAAGATTATAGTTCCAACAAGAAGACCCTTACAAAATTCTCAAAGCTAGTGTAAATAGGGAGGGGTCAACTATGAGTTACAAATTATGACTCTTCACCTTCCTTCTTAATTGTCCACATACTCTTTAATCCTTTCACATGTTGATTTTAATTCAAAGGCACTATTCAAAATTACATTAGAATTCAGTGACTTGATAAATTCAAATCTATCTCGCATGTGATCATAGATCAGACAAATTCTTTGTGCATAGCCAATTAAGAGTTCCCTAGTTGTATTTGGTTCTTGTAAAAAAGTAACAAGCACCTTGTGGGAGATATTTGCAACTATATAGGCTTCTCATTTCTTCTCCTTTGTGTAGTACCACATTAATTCCATGAGATTACTCATAGGCAAAGGGCCATTCTTGTTTTGAAAAATCAGAATTGATGTGATTCTACCATTTCCAGTGCCTCTACCATATATTCCTCATTGGCTTGCGACATAGCATCTAAGTCTTCTAATGTATCCCATAGAATGAACTCGACCTATTTCATGCCAGAAGTTATTAGAGCCATCTAACTATGGTTAAACAATATTATATTAGTTATAGTAGGCTTGTATTGCAACTGTATTATCTCATTTAGTTGTAGGATCTTTTACTCTATATCTGCCACTCACCACTCTAGTTGTTTCTTAACTCTGTTCATGCTAGCTAATAATTCTATGCATGCATGAACATGATGATAAAAATCATGAATAATGTACCACTTTATCCTATCGTGAGTGCACAAAATCTTTTCCAAGTTGTCTTTTCCTGCCTTATAGTACTCCAGTTGATTCTCTAAGCTAGAAATGCACTCTTTATTTCCATCCATCATCTTGAAAATAGATTCTCCTGACGATTGAGTTGTAGTGATGTTGGTAGTGGCCAATATATTTATCCATATGATATGAGCCTCTAAAATGATGGTCCATGTTATCATCATTGTTTGATTGTCATCCCCCTTCTCACACTTCTAATTTTGCCTAGTTTTGGAATTTTGCTTCCTATCATATTCAAAGATCTCCAAAATGGTGGAAGGATCATCATCCTTGTAGCTCTCATGCATGCTCCCAAACAGTTCATCCAACCATGATGTTTCCAATTCATCATTTGCCTCTTTTTTATCGTTATTTGGAGGTTCATTAGTCTCCACAGTGCGTGTCTCTATTACAATAATCTAAACATAGTCTTTCATATCAATGTTAGTTTTTTCCTAGTTCTTTTATCTTGTAGAGGTTGACACGTTGTCAGCATGGGTTGTTTTCATTTTAGGTGCCTCTATGGATGATTTTCTAAGGTCAATGCCATCAATGAATCACACTTCCATGAGGATAAAAACTAACTTGTAAATGTGAATTGACTCATCACTATTATTCAAGGGAAAATACGCAACTGAAATGATCCACTATTGATCAGTAAGGGGACAGACTTCCACACATGTTAGATGCCTCTAGGTCTTTTTCCATTAACATGTTTCGTTACATCCAAGGAAAATGATATCTTAGCCAATCAAAATCAATTTTAGGTCTTACTCTAGGACCAAAAAACGGTTTCAACCTAAGCAAAATTTACAAGAAAGCCAATATCCCATACATATTTGTAATCCATTAATTTTAGTTTTACAAAAAAAAAAAAAAAATTGTTGGATTTTGTTGGCATTCCTTCTTTCATTTAATTATTAATGTTTTTGTTGGTTCAACATTTAAAAAATAAATAAATAAAGAACCAAAATAAATCACGATTGGTGTGGAAAGAATTTAATCATGAAGCTTCCTTGAAATGAGTATGCTTCATTAATGAAGCACATGAATGCTAGCTTATGTTATGCTTAGCATTGTGTTAATACCTAAAAATTATCGATTATAACAAAAACTAGCGCATAATTCATTGATTGGTGAGTCTAAGGGGTAATCTCAACCAATTGTTACCAATTTGTTAGGCACTTAGTTAGTTTTGTACCATCAAGTGTCTGTTTGCATATTGCTAGATTAGACACGCTAGTTTACACCGATGAGTTTACTAAAGATGTTATCATTATTTTGTCCTCCTGTACCTTATTACTTATTCCTATCACTTCTTTTCAATTCGCATCCATTTATACTTTATAATGTCCATTCATAATGCTAAAATATCTTGTCTTCAATAAAACTCCAACAAAACGTGTTCTCATCAAAATCCATTGATCCAGATTATATTGAGAATGACATGAAGGAAAAGATATTAAAAGGAAATACATAGAGATATTGCAAGGAACACAGTAATACAATAAAACTTAGATTCTATTAATGATTTTCTGGAATACAAAAGACTATAAAATGCAAAGCACACAAGATAGCGAGAATTGTGGTAGCTTATCTCTTAAGAGAGAGATGTGTCAGCAAAGCTCATTCGAAATAATTTGATTACAAAGAGGCCAAAAATAAATTTTTAACATAAAGCATCAATGGGAAAACCCTAAACATCCAAAAGCCTAACCCCATAAGATGAAACGCCAAAAGGTTTGTGGGCCCTGATATGGTTAGTTGATACGTCATCTTCTTGGGGGCGCAATTTTGCATACGATCTCCATTTAGGGTGCTCAGTACCTCGTTGGAAATGTCTAACCAAGGATTACACATTTCGTTTGGCATAGCATTTTCCTTTTTTCTACATGTTAGGCACTATCGAGCCAAAAAATGTCATTTAGGGCCTCAAAACGGCCCCAGAAGTTTGGGACCCGAAAAACCATAGAAAAACTGCCAAGACCTAGAATCATTTTGAATTAGTGGAACAAGTGGGTGGCCACCAATATCCACCTGTATTATTCCTCCCCCCTTAGGAATAAATGGTCCCCATTGTGTCATGTTCCTCCATCAGATGGGGAAACTTACGTTGAATCTTAATCCTGGTGAGCCACTTGCCCTGGTGAAAAAGTTGCCCTGCTTTGACGACCCAATAGAGTTGGATGTTTTGTTGGCAGGTGATGTTCATCTTGGTGTCCATGATATGATAAATTTTCTCATGTTCAATGCAGTCATGATTGATTTTTGTAGGGGCCAAGTGCTCAACCATGTCTGAAGCGTCTAGGAGAGGTGGAAAATATGGGCAAAGAAGTTCCTCATTAAATATCGGGTGCAAGCCAAGGAAAGGGGGAATACTTAATTCAAAATAATTCTCACCAATGGCCTTGGTGATGGTGTAAGGCATGTATCGGAGTGGGAGGAGCTTTCGATGGTGTCTTGTGAGTCACTATTTCTGCAAATGCAACCATACATGATCTCCCACTTGAAACTTGTGTGCTACCTGATGTTGATCGTGGTGCTTCTTGTACTTGATGTTGGCTTTCTGCAAAATGTCATGAAATTGTTGTTGAATGTGTTGGATTTCATCAACAAGATTGGTTGATCAATCAGCCTTGGTATGAGTATGTGAGGATTATTCTTATGCAGCTGCAATGGGCAGAGGTACGTCAATGGGGGCCAATGGATAGAACCCCAAGCATACCTGAAAAGGGATGTGGCCAATAGAACTATGTAGGGCTCTGTTGAAGCTATGTTGAACATAAGGAAGGATCACATCCCATGTGTGTGGATGTTTTGAATTTTACATCCATGGGTTATGGATAATCATCCTGTTAACCACATGTTTTTCCATCAGTATGTGGGTGGAAGGAAATTGATTTGGCCAGCTTGGTGTCCATCATCGACATAGGCTAGACCAAAAATTAGTCAGGAACCTATTGTCTCAATCTAAAATAATGTTCCATCAAAGTCCAAAGTGAACCCAAACACGTTCAAAGAAGAGCTTAGTGGTGGCCTCGGTTGTGATGCTCTTCTTGCAGGGTGCCAAAACTACCATCTTAGAGAATCAATCAATGACCAAAAAAACACATTCATTCCCATGCTTGGTTGAAGGAAGATTAGACATGAAATCCATGGATATGGACTCCCAAGGCCTATAGAGAGTAGGAAAAAGGGTATATATCCCATGTTTCTTGATTATGTGTTTGGAAATGGTGCAAGCAATGTAGGATATGGTGTACTGGCAGACATATTGTCAAATCTTTGGCCAATAAAAATGATTTTGCATTACTACCATTGTTTTTTCCACACCAAAGTGTCCTTCCACCTGACTGTAATGAACTTCCCAGATAAGATTTGCACACTCACTTGAAGGAACAAAGGGATGGATTAGATGGCAATAGTAGTCCATCATGGAGATGAAAGTTTGGAACTTGTTTTCCTGCACTCAATGTTTAATAAGTAGCAGCAAAGTTAGATTCACAATTGTATAATTTTGGCCACCCCGATGTCTCATGTGCACATGAGTTAAGAACTGTGGTTAGCACCACAATCAGGGGTCGATTAAGGTAGTTTGAAACATGGTTGGTGTTACCCTTCTTGTACTTGATGTTCAAGTGGAATTGTTGTAAGTACGTGGACCACTTCTGATGGCAGTAATTTTGTAACTTTCCTTGGGTCTGCATGAATTGTAGAGGCTTGTGATCGGTGTGGATGACCGTTTCCTTCCCCATAAAGTAATGCATCCAATGTTGATATGCCTGCATAATGGAGTACATCTCTTTGTCGTAGTTGGGTTATCTGTGAATATAATCAAATGGTGTTTCACTATGACAGGCCACCATATGCCCATGTTGAGTGAGGATTGCACCAATAGGATAATTTGAAGCATATTTCACAATCTCAAATGGTTGTTGTAGGTCTGGAAGAATAAGGATCGGTGTTGAGCAGAGGTAGAATTTCAAATCCTCAAATGATTTATGTTGGGAAGTATCCCAAACAAAATTGGCCTTCGCTCCACCCTTGGTCACCTGGCTTAGGGCCCAAGTGATATGAGATAACCCCAACACAAACCTATAGTAGCAGTTGGCAAGGTCCAAGAAGTTGTGGCGCTTGATGACTATCTTCGGGGTTGATTGTGGATGACTTGGATCTTGGTTGGATCCACATGCACACCCTAATCATCCACATTGTATCCCAAATATTGGATTCTCTACATAATGAAGGGACACTTCTCCAAATTGGTGTATAACTTGTGTTCTCGCAGGGTGCCCAAGACCTATTGAATGTGCTCCAAATGTTCCTCCCAGGTTTTTCTAAATATGGGGATGTCATTTAGATATATGAACACAAAGGAGTTTTTGAATGGTCATAATATATCATCCATCATATGCATGAATGTGGTCGGGGAATTGTTCAAGCCGAAAGGCATGAACATCCACTTGAAGAGACCTTATTTATACTTGAAGGTTGTCTTCCATACATCAGTTTTCTCAATCGGCACCTAGTGGTAGCCTAACTTCAAATCAATATTATTGAAAATTTTGGCGCCCTTGAGATGATCGAGAAGATCATCGATCTGGGAAATTAGGTATCGATTCTTGATTGTAATTTGTTCAAGGCTCTATAATCAATACAAATTTGCTATGTCCCATCCTTCTTTCATATTAGAACAATTGGGCTTCCGCAAGGTGAGGAGCTTGGTCTGATGTGGCCCTTCAGAATTAGTTATTGGATCTGGAATTTGATTTTGTCATTCTCCATAATAGAGCGCATGTATACAGGGTTATTAGGAAAATGAGCACCGAGTGTCAAATTAATTGAGTACTTTACCTGACAGTGAAAAGGCACCCCAGTAGGTGAGGAAAATATGACTTTGTGCTCTTCCACTATTTTGTTCACATACTATTGCTATGTAGAGAGACCTTCCGAACAAACCATAAAGAGGAAAAATATCTCGGTCTGAGAGACCACCTTTCTGCACTACCTAATGCAGATCAAAGAGATCGCCAGTAGTTGGGACTGCCTCTGATACCCTATAGAGTCGGCCTCCCAAAGTAATGATGGCACTATGGGGCCTAGATTCATAAAAATCACATTGCTTACACATATATGGTTTTTTTTAAAACACATCACAAACTTCAAGGAGGGATACATCACACAATACCTCATCTTTGAAGGGTTTGATGTTGTAGTGCAGGTGGCATTGTTTCCTGATGTGAATGTCTTGTCCATGGTTGAGCCAACCGATGGTGTATGGTTAAGGATGCGACATCATTTTTAGGCTCAACCTCTTGATGACCTATGTTGAGATTAGGTTCATTTGGTTACCATTTTCAACAATGAAATGAAGTGGGGTCCCCTTCACCCACATCTTTGAGTGAAAGAGGTGCTCCCCTTCTTCATGCTCATCTGGTTTCTAGCTGGACTTTTGTGGTTGCGATGGTGACACTAGGTTTTTTTTCAATGATTTGTTTTTCCTTTTCCAGTTCTGAATCATAATATGATTCATCCTCTAACCCTAAGGTTTTCATCTCATCCAACAATGACTATTTGGAGTGATATCCATCAGTATTGTGTCAAGGAAGTTTGTGGAACTCATACAATTTTCCAGTGTCCTTCGTCAACTACCCATTACCTTTATTTGTTGGTGGCTTGGAATAGTTTTCCTATAGATATCCATCCTTTCTCTATCCTTTTTCCTAGGAGATAGGACCACCTTTATTGTGCTTTTGTTGCGATGGGTTTGCGGAACCGAAATCCTGCGTATTATTTTATTTAAACTTATGACGGTTTTGACAGCATATCAATAAGTGGCTCCCAATGAGGAGATGTCTAGGAAATCCATATTTGTTTGGATGTACCTATGTAGGATGTTGACGAGAAAGAGCCTTAAGGAGTGTGAAGGTGATTTTTTCATTGTTGGAAAAATTTTGGACAATGAAATAACCCTCTAGCAGACTTAACCATTTTTCCAAATCATTGGTGTATATATGGCTTTCAAATAAAGGAATATAAAATTTATCTTGTAAATGGCATCGCACCTCCGAAGTGACTTCTGGTTAAAGGTGCCTTCGTTGTTGTTGAAAACCATCAAAGGATCTGGGCGAAATTATCCATCATCTTGTTCTTTTGTCACACGAGGGCTTCCTCGAGCAACAATTTGATAGGATATCCTACTCCATCATCTCTCTTTTCTTCGGCCATGGGAGGTTACTTGGTCCAGAATGATCATTCTTCCCCAAGGTCAAGTAGTTCGAGACCCAACTCTTGGTAGCCTAACCTCATCGAGGACATGCACAGAAAAACAACAAAGAGAAGACTGCTCTGATACCATTGATCCAGATTATATTGAGAATGACATGAAGGAAGAGATATAACAAAGATATAGAAAGGAAATACACATAGATGTTGCAAGGAAAATAGTAATATAGTAAAACTTAGATTCTATTAATGACTGTATAGAATACAAAAGACTCTAAAATGCAAAGCACACAAGCTAGACAGAATGGTGGTAGCTTATCTCAGAGATGTGTCAGCTACACTCATTTGCAAGAATTTGATTTCAAAGAGGCCGAAAATATATTTTTAACATAAAGCATCAATGAGAAAACCCTAAACCCAAAAGATGAAATTCCAAAAGGCTTGTGAGCCTCGATGTGGTTAGTTGATATGTTAACTTCTTGGGGGTGCAACTTTTGCATACGATATTTGTTTGCGGTGATAGATACCTCGTTGGAAAGGTATAATCAAGTATTACACATTCCAATTGGCCTAGAATTCTTCTTTGATATTATACTAGGCATTGTCAAGCCAAAAAAAAACGTCATTTAGGGCCTCAAAACGGCCCCGAAAGTTTGGGACCTGAAAAACCATAGAAAAATTGCCAAGATATGGAACCACTATAAATTAGTGGAATAGGTGAGTGGCCACCAATATGCACATGGATCATCCATACAACACTTTATAGTCTTGAAAACCACCAACATGATCAAAATATGGAAAAATGGGAAAGTACCGACAAAATATATCGATAAGTGGTAGGACATCCACAAGGTTTCCAATCATGATAATATGGAATGTTGTCTCTAAAAATCTCATTTAAGGAAATTTGTAAATCCCACTGCACATGATTGCAACAAGGGTAATCACATCACCACCTCTGCACTCAAATACTCTAGCATTTTCCTCAAAATTGAAATGCCCGTATAATTCTAAACATCATTAAGTTTCCTAAGCATTTTAAGAAGGTAAACTGAAACAAAACTTCATAACATGATATTGACTTTTATAACAGCAACTTCAGTATCTTGGATTTATCAATAAATACTAAATTAATGACAGTATGAAATAAATACAAAACTTAACAAGTACCTGGATCTGATGCTAATTTATGTTGCCTCTTTGCTTTGTTGCTGCCTTTCTGCTCCTTGCTACACAAATCAACCCTGCCACAAACAGGAAAATAACTGCCCAAAACTAATGTCCACCCTGCCAACTAGGAAAACGACCTAGCTCCAGGATATCTACGGATATCCTGGCCCCCGTGCCCAAAACCTCCAGCAACTCAGTGCCTCCCCTGAT
>ML783246.1:649175-694387 GCA_009831015.1 Picea engelmannii | reverse complement strand
TCTAGCTTGTGTGCTTTGCATTTTAGAGTCTTTTGTATTCTATACAGTCATTAATAGAATCTAAGTTTTACTATATTACTATTTTCCTTGCAACATCTATGTGTATTTCCTTTCTATATCTTTGTTATATCTCTTCCTTCATGTCATTCTCAATATAATCTGGATCAATGGTATCAGAGCAGTCTTCTCTTTGTTGTTTTTCTGTGCATGTCCTCGATGAGGTTAGGCTACCAAGAGTTGGGTCTCGAACTACTTGACCTTGGGGAAGAATGATCATTCTGGACCAAGTAACCTCCCATGGCCGAAGAAAAGAGAGATGATGGAGTAGGATATCCTATCAAATTGTTGCTCGAGGAAGCCCTCGTGTGACAAAAGAACAAGATGATGGATAATTTCGCCCAGATCCTTTGATGGTTTTCAACAACAACGAAGGCACCTTTAACCAGAAGTCACTTCGGAGGTGCGATGCCATTTACAAGATAAATTTTATATTCCTTTATTTGAAAGCCATATATACACCAATGATTTGGAAAAATGGTTAAGTCTGCTAGAGGGTTATTTCATTGTCCAAAATTTTTCCAACAATGAAAAAATCACCTTCACACTCCTTAAGGCTCTTTCTCGTCAACATCCTACATAGGTACATCCAAACAAATATGGATTTCCTAGACATCTCCTCATTGGGAGCCACTTATTGATATGCTGTCAAAACCGTCATAAGTTTAAATAAAATAATACGCAGGATTTCGGTTCCGCAAACCCATCGCAACAAAAGCACAATAAAGGTGGTCCTATCTCCTAGGAAAAAGGATAGAGAAAGGATGGATATCTATAGGAAAACTATTCCAAGCCACCAACAAATAAAGGTAATGGGTAGTTGACGAAGGACACTGGAAAATTGTATGAGTTCCACAAACTTCCTTGACACAATACTGATGGATATCACTCCAAATAGTCATTGTTGGATGAGATGAAAACCTTAGGGTTAGAGGATGAATCATATTATGATTCAGAACTGGAAAAGGAAAAACAAATCATTGAAAAAAAACCTAGTGTCACCATCGCAACCACAAAAGTCCAGCTAGAAACCAGATGAGCATGAAGAAGGGGAGCACCTCTTTCACTCAAAGATGTGGGTGAAGGGGACCCCACTTCATTTCATTGTTGAAAATGGTAACCAAATGAACCTAATCTCAACATAGGTCATCAAGAGGTTGAGCCTAAAAATGATGTCGCATCCTTAACCATACACCATCGGTTGGCTCAACCATGGACAAGACATTCACATCAGGAAACAATGCCACCTGCACTACAACATCAAACCCTTCAAAGATGAGGTATTGTGTGATGTATCCCTCCTTGAAGTTTGTGATGTGTTTTAAAAAAAACCATATATGTGTAAGCAATGTGATTTTTATGAATCTAGGCCCCATAGTGCCATCATTACTTTGGGAGGCCGACTCTATAGGGTATCAGAGGCAGTCCCAACTACTGGCGATCTCTTTGATCTGCATTAGGTAGTGCAGAAAGGTGGTCTCTCAGACCGAGATATTTTTCCTCTTTATGGTTTGTTCGGAAGGTCTCTCTACATAGCAATAGTATGTGAACAAAATAGTGGAAGAGCACAAAGTCATATTTTCCTCACCTACTGGGGTGCCTTTTCACTGTCAGGTAAAGTACTCAATTAATTTGACACTCGGTGCTCATTTTCCTAATAACCCTGTATACATGCGCTCTATTATGGAGAATGACAAAATCAAATTCCAGATCCAATAACTAATTCTGAAGGGCCACATCAGACCAAGCTCCTCACCTTGCGGAAGCCCAATTGTTCTAATATGAAAGAAGGATGGGACATAGCAAATTTGTATTGATTATAGAGCCTTGAACAAATTACAATCAAGAATCGATACCTAATTTCCCAGATCGATGATCTTCTCGATCATCTCAAGGGCGCCAAAATTTTCAATAATATTGATTTGAAGTTAGGCTACCACTAGGTGCCGATTGAGAAAACTGATGTATGGAAGACAACCTTCAAGTATAAATAAGGTCTCTTCAAGTGGATGTTCATGCCTTTCGGCTTGAACAATTCCCCGACCACATTCATGCATATGATGGATGATATATTATGACCATTCAAAAACTCCTTTGTGTTCATATATCTAAATGACATCCCCATATTTAGAAAAACCTGGGAGGAACATTTGGAGCACATTCAATAGGTCTTGGGCACCCTGCGAGAACACAAGTTATACACCAATTTGGAGAAGTGTCCCTTCATTATGTAGAGAATCCAATATTTGGGATACAATGTGGATGATTAGGGTGTGCATGTGGATCCAACCAAGATCCAAGTCATCCACAATCAACCCCGAAGATAGTCATCAAGCGCCACAACTTCTTGGACCTTGCCAACTGCTACTATAGGTTTGTGTTGGGGTTATCTCATATCACTTGGGCCCTAAGCCAGGTGACCAAGGGTGGAGCGAAGGCCAATTTTGTTTGGGATACTTCCCAACATAAATCATTTGAGGATTTGAAATTCTACCTCTGCTCAACACCGATCCTTATTCTTCCAGACCTACAACAACCATTTGAGATTGTGAAATATGCTTCAAATTATCCTATTGGTGCAATCCTCACTCAACATGGGCATATGGTGGCCTGTCATAGTGAAACACCATTTGATTATATTCACAGATAACCCAACTACGACAAAGAGATGTACTCCATTATGCAGGCATATCAACATTGGATGCATTACTTTATGGGGAAGGAAACGGTCATCCACACCGATCACAAGCCTCTACAATTCATGCAGACCCAAGGAAAGTTACAAAATTACTGCCATCAGAAGTGGTCCACGTACTTACAACAATTCCACTTGAACATCAAGTACAAGAAGGGTAACACCAACCATGTTTCAAACTACCTTAATCGACCCCTGATTGTGGTGCTAACCACAGTTCTTAACTCATGTGCACATGAGACATCGGGGTGGCCAAAATTATACAATTGTGAATCTAACTTTGCTGCTACTTATTAAACATTGAGTGCAGGAAAACAAGTTCCAAACTTTCATCTCCATGATGGACTACTATTGCCATCTAATCCATCCCTTTGTTCCTTCAAGTGAGTGTGCAAATCTTATCTGGGAAGTTCATTACAGTCAGGTGGAAGGACACTTTGGTGTGGAAAAAACAATGGTAGTAATGCAAAATCATTTTTATTGGCCAAAGATTTGACAATATGTCTGCCAGTACACCATATCCTACATTGCTTGCACCATTTCCAAACACATAATCAAGAAACATGGGATATATACCCTTTTTCCTACTCTCTATAGGCCTTGGGAGTCCATATCCATGGATTTCATGTCTAATCTTCCTTCAACCAAGCATGGGAATGAATGTGTTTTTTTGGTCATTGATTGATTCTCTAAGATGGTAGTTTTGGCACCCTGCAAGAAGAGCATCACAACCGAGGCCACCACTAAGCTCTTCTTTGAACGTGTTTGGGTTCACTTTGGACTTTGATGGAACATTATTTTAGATTGAGACAATAGGTTCCTGACTAATTTTTGGTCTAGCCTATGTCGATGATGGACACCAAGCTGGCCAAATCAATTTCCTTCCACCCACATACTGATGGAAAAACATGTGGTTAACAGGATGATTATCCATAACCCATGGATGTAAAATTCAAAACATCCACACACATGGGATGTGATCCTTCCTTATGTTCAACATAGCTTCAACAGAGCCCTACATAGTTCTATTGGCCACATCCCTTTTCAGGTATGCTTGGGGTTCTATCCATTGGCCCCCATTGACGTACCTCTGCCCATTGCAGCTGCATAAGAATAATCCTCACATACTCATACCAAGGCTGATTGATCAACCAATCTTGTTGATGAAATCCAACACATTCAACAACAATTTCATGACATTTTGCAGAAAGCCAACATCAAGTACAAGAAGCACCACGATCAACATCAGGTAGCACACAAGTTTCAAGTGGGAGATCATGTATGGTTGCATTTGCAGAAATAGTGACTCACAAGACACCATCGAAAGCTCCTCCCACTCCGATACATGCCTTACACCATCACCAAGGCCATTGGTGAGAATTATTTTGAATTAAGTATTCCCCCTTTCCTTGGCTTGCACCCGATATTTAATGAGGAACTTCTTTGCCCATATTTTCCACCTCTCCTAGACGCTTCAGACATGGTTGAGCACTTGGCCCCTACAAAAATCAATCATGACTGCATTGAACATGAGAAAATTTATCATATCATGGACACCAAGATGAACATCACCTGCCAACAAAACATCCAACTCTATTGGGTCGTCAAAGCAGGGCAACTTTTTCACCAGGGCAAGTGGCTCACCAGGATTAAGATTCAACGTAAGTTTCCCCATCTGATGGAGGAACATGACACAATGGGGACCATTTATTCCTAAGGGGGGAGGAATAATACAGGTGGATATTGGTGGCCACCCACTTGTTCCACTAATTCAAAATGATTCTAGGTCTTGGCAGTTTTTCTATGGTTTTTCGGGTCCCAAACTTCTGGGGCCGTTTTGAGGCCCTAAATGACATTTTTTGGCTCGATAGTGCCTAACATGTAGAAAAAAGGAAAATGCTATGCCAAACGAAATGTGTAATCCTTGGTTAGACATTTCCAACGAGGTACTGAGCACCCTAAATGGAGATCGTATGCAAAATTGCGCCCCCAAGAAGATGACGTATCAACTAACCATATCAGGGCCCACAAACCTTTTGGCGTTTCATCTTATGGGGTTAGGCTTTTGGATGTTTAGGGTTTTCCCATTGATGCTTTATGTTAAAAATTTATTTTTGGCCTCTTTGTAATCAAATTATTTCGAATGAGCTTTGCTGACACATCTCTCTCTTAAGAGATAAGCTACCACAATTCTCGCTATCTTGTGTGCTTTGCATTTTATAGTCTTTTGTATTCCAGAAAATCATTAATAGAATCTAAGTTTTATTGTATTACTGTGTTCCTTGCAATATCTCTATGTATTTCCTTTTAATATCTTTTCCTTCATGTCATTCTCAATATAATCTGGATCAATGGATTTTGATGAGAACACGTTTTGTTGGAGTTTTATTGAAGACAAGATATTTTAGCATTATGAATGGACATTATAAAGTATAAATGGATGCGAATTGAAAAGAAGTGATAGGAATAAGTAATAAGGTACAGGAGGACAAAATAATGATAACATCTTTAGTAAACTCATCGGTGTAAACTAGCGTGTCTAATCTAGCAATATGCAAACAGACACTTGATGGTACAAAACTAACTAAGTGCCTAACAAATTGGTAACAATTGGTTGAGATTACCCCTTAGACTCACCAATCAATGAATTATGCGCTAGTTTTTGTTATAATCGATAATTTTTAGGTATTAACACAATGCTAAGCATAACATAAGCTAGCATTCATGTGCTTCATTAATGAAGCATACTCATTTCAAGGAAGCTTCATGATTAAATTCTTTCCACACCAATCGTGATTTATTTTGGTTCTTTATTTATTTATTTTTTAAATGTTGAACCAACAAAAACATTAATAATTAAATGAAAGAAGGAATGCCAACAAAATCCAACAATTTTTTTTTTTTTTTTGTAAAACTAAAATTAATGGATTACAAATATGTATGGGATATTGGCTTTCTTGTAAATTTTGCTTAGGTTGAAACCGTTTTTTGGTCCTAGAGTAAGACCTAAAATTGATTTTGATTGGCTAAGATATCATTTTCCTTGGATGTAACGAAACATGTTAATGGAAAAAGACCTAGAGGCATCTAACATGTGTGGAAGTCTGTCCCCTTACTGATCAATAGTGGATCATTTCAGTTGCGTATTTTCCCTTGAATAATAGTGATGAGTCAATTCACATTTACAAGTTAGTTTTTATCCTCATGGAAGTGTGATTCATTGATGGCATTGACCTTAGAAAATCATCCATAGAGGCACCTAAAATGAAAACAACCCATGCTGACAACGTGTCAACCTCTACAAGATAAAAGAACTAGGAAAAAACTAACATTGATATGAAAGACTATGTTTAGATTATTGTAATAGAGACACGCACTGTGGAGACTAATGAACCTCCAAATAACGATAAAAAAGAGGCAAATGATGAATTGGAAACATCATGGTTGGATGAACTGTTTGGGAGCATGCATGAGAGCTACAAGGATGATGATCCTTCCACCATTTTGGAGATCTTTGAATATGATAGGAAGCAAAATTCCAAAACTAGGCAAAATTAGAAGTGTGAGAAGGGGGATGACAATCAAACAATGATGATAACATGGACCATCATTTTAGAGGCTCATATCATATGGATAAATATATTGGCCACTACCAACATCACTACAACTCAATCGTCAGGAGAATCTATTTTCAAGATGATGGATGGAAATAAAGAGTGCATTTCTAGCTTAGAGAATCAACTGGAGTACTATAAGGCAGGAAAAGACAACTTGGAAAAGATTTTGTGCACTCACGATAGGATAAAGTGGTACATTATTCATGATTTTTATCATCATGTTCATGCATGCATAGAATTATTAGCTAGCATGAACAGAGTTAAGAAACAACTAGAGTGGTGAGTGGCAGATATAGAGTAAAAGATCCTACAACTAAATGAGATAATACAGTTGCAATACAAGCCTACTATAACTAATATAATATTGTTTAACCATAGTTAGATGGCTCTAATAACTTCTGGCATGAAATAGGTCGAGTTCATTCTATGGGATACATTAGAAGACTTAGATGCTATGTCGCAAGCCAATGAGGAATATATGGTAGAGGCACTGGAAATGGTAGAATCACATCAATTCTGATTTTTCAAAACAAGAATGGCCCTTTGCCTATGAGTAATCTCATGGAATTAATGTGGTACTACACAAAGGAGAAGAAATGAGAAGCCTATATAGTTGCAAATATCTCCCACAAGGTGCTTGTTACTTTTTTACAAGAACCAAATACAACTAGGGAACTCTTAATTGGCTATGCACAAAGAATTTGTCTGATCTATGATCACATGCGAGATAGATTTGAATTTATCAAGTCACTGAATTCTAATGTAATTTTGAATAGTGCCTTTGAATTAAAATCAACATGTGAAAGGATTAAAGAGTATGTGGACAATTAAGAAGGAAGGTGAAGAGTCATAATTTGTAACTCATAGTTGACCCCTCCCTATTTACACTAGCTTTGAGAATTTTGTAAGGGTCTTCTTGTTGGAACTATAATCTTTATTCATGTGTTAATAAGGAGGCCATAACGAAATAGTTTTTTCTATTGTTGTAGAGATGGGATTGGTTGTGGACTATTGTCTCCTCTCCCAACTCTTTGAATGCTTATGTATTTTAGCATTACATCATATGGACTATTCCCTTACTATGAATACTAGTCACTATTGATGTGTTTTCTTGTCACCCATCAACTAGAGTGATTTCGATTCATACTTAATCAAGTGGAGATCAAATTTTAAAATTTTGAGAATGCCAGATGACTGTCACCTACTGATCATGAAGACACAACATGTATTTAAGAATTTAGAATCAATTTATGATGTTGAAGTTCTTCTTCACACAAGGGCAACATGGATGGTTTCTCTTTGAAAAAAATAAAAGAAAATAAAAGTACACCAAAAAGAAGGAAATTGCTTGTGTTCATCCACCCATTGGATAGCCCTATGTGTTAGCTTCGTACATCATTTTATGGAATAAAAAAAGAGGTCATATTCCCAAGATATTGCCAATTTTCTCACATCCTCCACATTTATGCAACCTCCATTTTTCCCTCTACATTCCCTAGGTTGTACCCCTTAACTCTACATACTTAGGATCTTGTTCTTTGCAAAGAATTCCATGTATTAATTTCTGCATTTCTAATATCCAACTCTCCCATATTCTGCAACCCCCCCAACACTTAGTCATTTTCATGAATGTTGATTGTCATCTTCATTCCTTATTTCTCTGCATTTTATTTATCCCTACATTTTTTATTAAATTTTACTGTGTTTTATTATTTTCATGCATTTTATTCCCTCCCCCCCACTTCAGTCCTTATTTATCCTTATTTATTATTATACTCGCACATCCGAATTTCCCATTTCCCATATCAAGGTGACACTTGGAAGGTATGGGTTGGACACAAATGACTCGACAATGACTTGGCATGATGATTGGGCGGTGAGGTAGCAACCAAAAACTACACTATGCACAAGCTATGCAGGGGCCCATGACTCTATCTCTACTTCAAAAAAAAATAATATGGATATGAAATTACTTTATAAATATGTTATGAGTGACCTTCCACAATGCATCTAGGATTAATAAGGAGGATTTGCAAATCAAGGGCCAATGATTCACGTGGAGAATAGATCAACGATTGTTGAATGCATATATTCTGGAAGCCATAACGTTTGATCTCGATATCCAAATTTAGCAAATGAGAGCTTGTGGGAAAGCTAGAGCTGTGAAGAATAACCAGTAAATAGTTAAAGCGGTAGAAATGACATATATCATGCCCTAAAAGTAGAATAAAAAATCCGTGACTATTTCTGGCTTGGAAACAAATTTTTTGAAAATGATTTATTAAAAGAAAATTATTGAACGTCCAAAGTGGGTCCGAGATGGGGGCATGGATAACTAAGTTCACATGTATAAATGGAATTTAATAATCATTGATATTTTCATAACGATAACATCCTTGCATGAATATATTCAAGATATGGTTGAATGGTGCACTAAAAGAAATCGTCAATCCACCATAATCTTGGGGATCAAAGAAATGACTACGATGGTTTGGTTGGACCTGCTCCCTTGTATTTAAAGAATGAAAAAGAAGCCAAAACGGTTCTTCACTGCTATCATTTTTCTTAAGCATTTCCCTCACTTTTATTCTTTCTTAGTCTGCAATTCATCCAATATTGTCATTCGTAATGTTGTATATATACGAGATAGATTAATCACTGCTTCTTTTGTCTTCTAGGTTACCTCTGCTTGATATATGGTCCATAGGAGCTTCATCCTATCCCATTAGGGTGAATGCATTTACTATTTCTCGTTTAGTTATCAGGAATATTATGTAGAGACGAGTTGTTGCAAACAATTTATTTGATATTGAATAATGAATTTGTACTTATTTTTGAAATCTCACAAAGAGCTATCTTTGGGTTCATGACTTTTGTGGTTTCATATTTTTATTTGAGCATGAAATATTGAGAATGAGTTTCCTTTACATCCCTGTGAATGAAAGTTACTAAATCATTTAAATTTCTCTAAAAGGACCATCTTTGCTGTTCTTTGTTTTGTTCACTGTGCTTCAAACATATCGCTATGTCTTGCCATGATACAAAGATGGATACGATACAATGTTATGAATTATTTTCTTTCCTTACGATTTAAAAATTCTTTATGTTTCAAACTATTCTTTGTCTGATCCACTCTCAGGAATTAGTGTGATGAATGATAAATCCATTATTTACAAATCTAGACATAATTATTATCTAAGTGAAAAATAGAGGAGCACCACCTCTTTAACACAAAGGGTGTTTTTGAATTTCCATAGAAATACCCTATTAGGTTGTCTCTTGTCTTTAACAAGAAAAGTGATCAACACTCACTTATCTTTTTTCTGCTAACCTATGATCTAAATCACATAGTTCTTTAGTATTTTGTAAACTATTCTTGGGTGCTTATGGGCTCTAGTTATTTATTTGCAGTAATAGTAGACTATTCTCACTTATTCTATATGAATAACTTGTTTCATTTCAGATAAGTGGTTTTATAACATAACATTTTTCTTAGTAGTCAAATCCTTTGGGATTCATGAGGAAGTTGTGGGAATTTGGCATTAGTGTGTGCTTTGATGGTTGTGGTGGAATTTTCCCCTTGGTGTCAATTGTATTACCAGTCTTAGTTACCACTCATAGCCATAATTAGTTAGATGAATTTCATACTGCATTGTTGCATTTCATACTAGTTGCATTTCATATTTTCATGCCCCCATATTACTATAGATAGAACATAACTGAATGGTTCACCATTTTCAATGGAGGAAGGTTTAATTAGGCCCTTTCTTAGGGTGAACTTGTGAAGTTGAAATGGGACCTAGGCAAGGTAATTTGGGTACCTAGGGAGGAAACCAAGGGGTATAATGATTGCAATGTGGCAACAATAATAAAATATGCACACTTGGTAGTTGGTGGGTAATAAATATGTCCATTAAGTAGTTAGAAGTAATGATAATTTGACTTCTTGTACAATTATTCATAAATCAAATTATTCAAACTTATATCGTCGACAATGAAGTGGAAGTATTGATGATGTACTTACACCTACACATGGAATAGTTGTTTCCATTCTTCCTCTAATTCAATCATGATGTACAAATGGACTTTAGCTTTTGTGCATTGTGAGGACAATGCTAGAGGATTTGAGTGCAAAAGTGGTGATCTGCTTATCCTTGTCGCAATCATGTGTAGAGGGATTTGCAAATTTCCTTAAATGATAATTGTGGAGACAAAATTCCTTATTATCATGATTGGAAGCCATGTGGATGCCACACCACTTACCAATATATTTTGATGGAACTTGCTCATTTTTCCTTCTTTTTCTTACGCTGGTGGTTTGTAAGACTATGAAGTTTTGTATGGATTTTGATGAGCACAAGTTTTGTTGGAGTTTTATTAAATACCGGAGGTTTTAGAATTATGAATATACATTATAAAGTATAAATGGATACGATTTGAAAAACAATGATAGGAATAAGTAACAAGGTATAGGAGGAGAAAACAATGATAACACATTTAGTAAACTGATCAGCGTAAACTTAGAACTAGTGTGTCTAACCTAGGAATATGAAAACTGGCACTTGATGGTACAAAACCAACCAAATGCCTAACAAATTGGTAACAACTAGTTGAGATAACCCCTTAGACTCATAGATCAATGGATTATGCACTTCTTTTTTGTTATAATCAATAATTTTTAGGTATTAACATAGTGCTAAGAATAAGCAAAGCTAGCATTCATGTCCTTCATTAATGAAGCATACTCATTTCAAGGAAGCTTTATGATTAAATGCCTTCCACACAACTGACAATATATTTTGGTTCTTTATTTATATATAATGTTGAACCAACAAAAACATTAATAATTAAATCAAAGAAGAAATTCCAATTAAATCCAACAAAAAATACTTTAAAAATTAAAAAAAAATAAAAATTTCTAAAACTAAAATTAATCAATTCCAAATATGTATGGGATATTGTATTTCTTGTAAATACTATTTAGGATGAAAATGTATTTTAGTCTTGGAGTAAGACCTAAAACTGCTTTTGATTGGCTAATATATCATTTTCCTTGGACGTAAGGAAGCAAGTTAATGACCCAAGACCTAGAGGCATCTAGCAAGTGTGAAACTCTCCCCTTACTGACTAGTAGCGAGTCATTTCAATTGCGTATTTTTCATTGAATAATGGTGATGAGTCATTTCACATTTACAAATACTAGATAATAATGATTATCCTCACTACAACTAAGTTATGATAAGTTTTTCCTTCTTCAAAAAAGAAAGCTATATCACACTTAAATACCAATTTAGTTTATTCAAACAAACAATCCACAAATTTAATAATAATAATAATAATAATCTATTTTTAAGGTCACGACCAAGCCAAATACCAAATTGGTGTATGATGTTATAACCCTATATTTCATAGTATCACCCAGTGATTGAAATTTCTTCCTCTAGTCATATTTCATTGTAAATAATATTTTATTTTGCAAATGATTTACAAAAAAGAAAAGAAAAGAAAAAGAAAAGAAAAAGAAAAAGAAAAGGATAAAAATAGAAAAAATGAAAAGAGGGTATAAAAAATAATAAAAGACAAAAAAAAGAAGAAGAGAAAAATATAAAACCCATCAAAAATAAATTTAGTTTGAATCTCATTGTATAATCATGATCAAACTTGTTGAATTTATGTTGATAGGTTAGAGAATAAGTTTGGTCAAACTGTTTAATCTTGGCCAAATTAGCTATGTTAGAGTAATAATTAATCCAACAATTTAAGCTTGATTAATAAAGTTAGATGCCTAGGTTAGGAGATAGGTTAGTGATTTTGTTTTCAATAAAAGTTGAAAAGGGATGTCAAAATACCCCTTGATTGATTAAATTTGATTTTTGTAGCCTTAGAAAAATAAGACCATGGTGTAAAAGGGAAAAAAATTCAGCTTAGCGCTACCTAGTTCATTTTTTTATCCTAAGTTACTAGTGGAAAAGACACTTTGGCATGTAGTGGGTAATTCCTGTACATATTGTCAGCGATGACATCCATCATCGCCCAGATCGACGATCCCCAATGCATTTCAGACCTCCCCGACCTTTTTTCCTTTAACGATGGGGGGGGGTCCGAAAAGTGGTTTTCCCCTGAGTCGGTCCCACCTAACGTGGCACTCTCACAACATTTCGGATACCCCCCCCTCCGAAATCCACTTACCACATACCCCCCCCAAAAATATCACTCACCTGACTCCACCACTACCCAATACCACTCACCTCACTCCACCACTGTACCCTACTTCCACCTGCCATATGTCCCATCCTACTTACCCGTTACCCAATCAAATCGCTCCCTGTGATCGTTAACTACTCCGCCAACACCCCACGCCATAACGGACACCTACAACACACTGTAAAACCCCGTTTCATCACCCTGTAATGCCATTTGATGATGCAGACACTATGAACACTGTGCCAAAACAAGGTGTCAAGCCAAATGCCACAACCTCCACTGTCAATAGGCGTATTTTTTTCCCGGGTAATCACAGTCCAGCATTGATTTAACTTAAGCTCTGTCAATCATGCCCCCCATGGCCAAATCCGCTGATACATCTGAGAACCTAATCCTTCCCCCTCCTATCGAACTTGAACATATACCTCTAGCGGATAAGGATTATAAAATCACAGAGCCGAGGTGCTAATTCGATTTCTTCGAATTGCACTCTTGGATAAAAGACATATTTCTGGATCAGAGCAATGAAATTGGACTCTGGGAGTCCAATTTACCTCTGTATATGTTCCCTCAGACCCACCATTTCCCTGAATTCGCCCTCAAATGACAAGCTCATTATTCACCTGGCCAAAGGGTCATTGTTTCCGCCTCTGGTGAAACCCTGTTCACAATTACCCCTGAATCCATTGATCAGATGATGCAAATCCCTAGAAATGATGCAACCATCCCATTTTCCATTGAATCCCTAAATGATCTATACCAAAATCTCACCTTCCCCCAAAGAGCCCATATTTTTGAGATTTTTTTGCCAGAAGACGCCCAATTGCCCAAGAAAAATCCCCCTTATTCATCCTCCATCTTCTCTGTCAAGGCCAACTCAGATCGTTTCCATACTTTGCTACTTGTTAGGTTATTTCTCAGATGAATGGGTAGATGAGCCTATTCTAGGTTTTCTATCCATCTTTTCCACAAAAGAAAGAGCCACAATTAAATTTAATTTCAGTCAATTTCTGGTTGATAACATTCATGATCAACTTTTCAGGTTTCCAACAAAAGGAATGTTCAGATATTCCTCAGTCCTATTTTATATGTTCTATTTTTCCAGTCAGATAGGTTTCCATGTGCATTTCAAAAATTAAACCAGGAAGGAAACCCACAGTCAGTGACCTCATGGACGTCAATGGTGAGGAAAAATTCAATAGAATACAAGTTCAAGGACTTCATAGACCAGTTCTATCACCCAGTGGTTTGCATGTTGAACAGTAGCACAAAGCCAAGGATCAATGAAGAAATTCAGAGAATCCTTCACCTTTCGGATCTAGCCAAGACAGGGGATTAGTATTTATACCAAAACCACACAGAGATAAGAGTGTATGGGTGTGAGATGCCACCTTATAGATTTCCCAAATACCTCACTGCGAGGATTTTTTCATTAGAATACATAAGGTAGATGGTGAACTCAGATGACATCCACTTTGTTGCAACAAAGAAAAAACAACAACTCAGAATTAAGACTCAAAATGGCCCTTTCATCCGCAACAACAAATCAACAGGAGAGGAACCATATAACCTCTTGAAACAGATGAGGTTTACTCAGAGTTCCACTTGGTCTTATGACCCATTTGGTGTCATCTCAGAGCTAATATTCAAACAAAGGATCACTCCTTATGCTCATACACAGAAGCCAAAAGTGGAGAAGTATATTAACCAAATAGAATAACAAGAAAACACATTTCTAGAAACAGAGGAACAATCTGCCCCTGTCACTACTTCACATACCAACACACCTCAAAAGAAAACAAATATTAGAGCAAGAAATGAGGTTTCTCCTTCAGTCACAGAGGTATCAACCGAGGAATTCCAAGTTTATAGAAAGAGGGCCAAGACCAGTGATGCACTAGACTTGCTCAAGGAAGGAGAAATGCAGTCCAACATAGTCATGGAGGGACCACACTCTTCAGCCTATTCAATTAGTCAGTTCATAGTGTCTACATCATCACCAACATCTCAAAGACAAACATACACTACTTTGACAACCAAATCATATCATGAGAAAATAGAGTCAAATATTTTTGACAAATGCAAACAAATCAAGCAAAGAAATGAGCTCCTCAACAAAAACACCTATGGTCAGTTCTGGAATCCGACCTCCACTGCTCAACACAGACTTCTTTCAGCATTTGACATAGAGAGAGGAAGAATGCAAATGACATTCTTGCGAGCACAATTTCCTCATCCTAAAACAACTGCAAACTATAATAAGACTGCCTTTGAGTTTGATGTAAAGGACATCCATCTAGTGGACCGGATGGATAAGCATAGGCAGACAGGAGAGATGATATTATCTACCTTGAAAAGCACCTCAATGACTACTTCAAAGTTGCAGGTGTCCCTAAACAACATTCGGTCCCAATTGAAGCTGGAGAAAATCTCTTCTTTGGCTAAGGACAACAAAATCAAATCATTAGAAGAATTGGTGCCGAAGATTGGGTATGACCCAAAAAATGTCAAAGCAACAGAGGAATTAATAAAAAATAAGAATGTTGATATAACATCTCTGAGAAAGCAGTTGAATCTTCCATCTACAAAAGATTCACAAGCCAACAAAGTAGCTGAGACTAAAGGCCACAAAGAAGAAATGTTGAAGCTTATCATGGAACATAATGCATAGATAAGAGAAATGGAAGCAGAAATGGATAAGTTGATAAAGGAAAAGGAACAGAATGTGCAGATGGCCATGATCCCACTGGAGGTAGTCCCTCTAACAGGATTTGGAACAACAAAAGCATTCACATCAACATAAATTCCATCAAAAATCCCAATACAAGTTTCAGATGCATCTGACAAACTTGTAAAATCCATGGAAGACATGTCCATTCAAGGGGAAGAGATTAGGAAACTAAAGGAAGAGGTAAAGAACATGTAGGAGATGAAGTCAATGTTCCATGCCATTCACCAGGCAGATATGAACAAGTCTCAAAGGCTTGGTCAACAAATACAACAACTATAGAAAGAGACTATCATGGAAAAAACCTTAGCCCAAGCTAAGGAAAATATTTGGGTAGATATTAGCAAGTCAATGTCATAAATCTGGCCATCCATACAGATCATATTTGAACATCATGAGTTAGTACAAAAGGCCAAAGGAGCAATTGAGATCATCAAGGAAGAGTTCGGAGAAAGACCCATAGAGGCCAATGAACTTATCATATTTCTAAACTCCCAAAACAAGCAAGAGTTAGAAGAACTAGAAATTGAGTACAAAACTGATACTATCCTTCAGATCAAGAAGGGATTGACCAAAAAAGGATTGATGTTGCAACTAGAAGAGAAGGCCCAAGTGATGGCCATAGGTGTGCAAAGACTTTTCAGTAAGTTTGAAGTGCTACATATGAAAGGTCTCCCTGGATTATTAGTACTTAATGACAAATTGATAACTCTGTCTGATTACAAACAGAAGATGAATTCAGTGGCAAAGGATAGTTCAAAGTTTGCAGGGATACATGGAAACATTACTAGTAAATATTTCCTGGAGACACTACAGTTGGACTTGAATATTTAGCATGAGATTAAGCATATCTTCATCACTAAGCCTACTTTTTCCAAGCATATTGAAATGGATGAGATATACATGAAGTTACTCAAGATTTCCATACCAGGTAAAAAGAGATGGGAAGATCTATGCACCTTACTTGAGTAAAGACAATTTTGGTGTTCTAGTCAGCATGGAGAAGTCAACCAGAGTCAAAGAGATGAATCACCGACTACTTCCACCAAATCAGCACAAAGGATCTGAGCAAATCAACAAATCCCTATATTTTGTATTTGAGAGATCTAGTTAGTTAGATATTCCTTCATAATATCCTATTCATTTATGATAGGATCTGATGTAAATAGTTTTATAAATAATTCTCCCTTCGAAGTATTGAGGATTGATTTTTTCACCCAGGAGCTATTGTGTAATTTTTCAAAGGATCGACTAGTAATAAAAAAAGCTTATTCACATGATTCTTGTGTCAGATTGTTGGTGATGTCTTTCTCTCTTTGTCAAATGTTTTCTTATGCTCTGTAATCATTTCATGTATTTCCAATTCTAATCATTAAAAGAAAGTCAAAAGAACATAATTTATCTTATATACTTTGTCTCTGGTTTTTTAATGATCTGTATGTTTTCATCTGAAACCAAGTGAAGGAATTCTTAACTTCTCCTCTGCTTAGTGAAATTTCCCCTCTTTTCCCTCTTATTCATTTCATTTAATCTGAATAGATCCAACAGTTTTACTACCCTGCCCCTGTGGAGAAAACCTTATAAAAATTTGAATCTGATCCTCATGTTTAAGTACAGACCCCATAGCCCAATGGAAAATTAAGCATTCTTTCAACCAATTATTTCAAACAAACAAACAAAATTCGAACTGTCATAACTAGCCTAACATTTAAAACTCAAACAAATCTAAATCTGATAGAGAGATCCCTCTCTGAAGCTGGCAGAGCTAGATCCTAGCTTCCAAAGTGGTTTGGTAGATACCTCTGTCAATTTCTTCTACAACCTCTGGAAATTACAGAGTGATAACATATGAGACGCCTTTGTTTATGGGATAAGGGACCCCCTCCATGCAACAATTTGACTACTAAATTCTATGGAGGTATACATACCCTACCCCCCTCTGGATTTGAACCTGTAACTTATAAGGAAGAAACACATATTCTTAACTATTAAACTCACTCAAATTGTATAATACTATAATATGCCCAACTACTAATAACAAAAAAATATAAAAAACAGATCATAAATATAATCATAAATATCCTTTTGTGTTAAAATTAATCGGTCCGTTCTTATTCATTCCACATCTTCTAAACAACCCGACTTATACAACATACAACAATCACACTAATGTGATATGATGATGTGTAAAGGATTATCTACAATAAGGGAGACAAAACTAGACTTTAGTTGATGTCTATCTCCAAGTCTTACTATATCCCATGAACCTTTTTAAAACGTTTTTATTATTATTCCATGTGTATCTCCAAGAAATGTTTGCAAGTCTTACTATATCCAATGAACCTTTTTAAAGTTTTTTTATTATTCTATACGCAATACCATTAATAATTAATTGATGCTTATATCCAAGTCTTACTATACCCAATGAACCTTTTTAAAACTTTTTTTATTATTCCATGTCTATCTGAGAGATGTTTGCGAGTCTTAGTATATCCAATGAACCTTTTAAAAACTTTTTTATTATTCTATATGCAATACAAGTAATAATTAATTGTAAGTTTTACTTTTACAGTGATTTATTTCTTTATCGAGATTCCATTCTCTATTAATACTTTTATTCTATGATATGAAGCTTTTTTTTTTTTTTCCATAAGAAAATTTCACGGATTATATTAAGATATATAATTCTTAGCAGCCAAAATGTTCTGCAATATCCAGAAAGGATACAGACAAAGCTTTGCAGCAAATACAACAAAATATCTGAAGACAATAAAAAAGGCTTGTTACAAAACAAAGAAGCCTTTACAGAAAATGTGAACAACCAATAGGAGACTGTGTATGTCCGAGCTAGAGACGATAGCTGATTCTACAAGAGTCATGAAATTCTGATTTGAAAGAGGAGAACCGAAAAATGGAGTTAATAGACCTTGAGGAGGCGACACTGTCCCTTTACTCCATCAGTCCAAAGGTGAAGTGTGATGTATCCTTCCGGTTCCGTTAATGCTTTCTTTGAAAGTGAATCAACTTCTTTGTTATATTCCCGATAGATGTGGAAGAATTGAGTGTTCTTGAAAGTGTTCTTAAGAGTTTTGATTCCTTTTTCCCAGCCTTCAAGTGAGGTCACTCGCAATTCACTTCTACCATTCAGCCATTCGATTATCACCTTTGAATCTCCAAGGATTTGGATCTTCGAGAGTGCAAGTAGATTGGCTATGTGTAATGTAGCCCAAGCCCCCAATAATTCAGCCTTTGTATTCGAGCCGATTCCACAGTTCAGGTACCATTTATGTGCCAAGGTGTTCGACAGTTTAATTATGCCACCTGCACCACAACAAAGTCCATCTGCCTTTGCTGCTCCATCAAAGCTAGCTACAGGAAATTCAAAGTTCTGATTATTGAAATTAGAACGTAGCAAGGAGCGGGTAATAGCTTCCTCGGGCTTGTGAATTTTACCAAGTGCTCGAATCATTACCGAATGTGGGGAGGTTTTTTTTTTATCAAAGGTTGCTGCATTCCTCTCGAGCCACACGAACCAACAAATTAGGGGAGGTAAAGTATTTCGAACAGTTTTATTTGCTGTCCACTTGGATAAGCTATCAGTCAAATAACTTCCGCCCCACTTCTGGATAAAATTTCCTGTGGAGTAAATCATATTCCACACAGTAATCGTGAAGGAACAGTGCATAAATAAATGGTCAGTAGTTTCACTGTCTAGTTTGCATAGGATGCATCTGTTAGGGCCTTCCCATCCTCTGCGCTGGAGATTAGGCCACGTCAAAATATTATAATTTGCAGCCAGCCACATGAAAAGCTTAACTTTCAACTGCAGATTCCAATTCCAAATTCTCTTTTGCCATCTGGAGACTGTCGGTAAATTCTGTGAAGTGCAAATGGCTGAGTAGACGTTTTTTGAAGTGATTAGTCCAGAGGCATTCCCTCTGGTCCAATGAAGTTCATAAATGTTATCTGCTAATGTGATGCCCGATGCTTGAAGAGATCTTCATAATCTGTCCCATTCCGATGCAATGTCTCCGGTGAGTTCTAAGTCGACACTGTCTAACCATTGAGTCGAGATGGAGTAATGTTGAAGTGTTTTCCAGGCATGTGCTAGTACGGTGATATGTTTCTGCTGTAGAGTGGACCTGAGGCGTGCATATAGGAAGGAGTGCATGCCCAAATCCAATATCCTATCTCTCCCTAACTCCACGAGAGATCCCGATCCAGGCTTCCAAGTGAGCCAATTATTGATAATGTGGACTGTTTTCAGCAGATTTTTCCAGATTTTGGATGCCAAGGGATTTGCAAATGTTTCCGAGCGAAGCTACTTAATAACTGACACAGAGTGTAGATATTTTTCTTTCAGTACCTTTTTCCAAAGGCCATTGCTAGTGAGAGCTCTCCAAAGTGTAGTAGTTGCTAAAGCTTTGCTGAAAGTAATAATGTTGAGGAGCCCCCAGCCTCCAAATCGTTTTGGCTGAGCAAGCGATTCCCAATTTGCAAGGTGATAATGATGAGAATCTATGTTTCCTTTCCATAAGAAATTAAACAAGAGCTTCCTTATTTTGTGGAGGATGGACAAAGGGACAACAGCAAGAGATAACCAGTACACCGGCTGGTTTTCAAGAACAGATTTGCAAAGAGTATGTCTGCCGCCCAATGACAACCAACGAAAGCTCCAATGGCTAATCTTCTTTTCCACTTTATTTGCAAGCCATAACCAATCTTCAGTTTTTTGCAGTCCAGATTTTAGGAAGTACCCCAGGTACTTGAAACCCCCCTTCAGATCGGAGAACTTATACGGGAGTAGCTGCTTGAGTTGGTGAAGTTCTGTCTCCTCTAGTCCCGAAAAATGTACTGAGGATTTGTTAAGATTTACTTTTAAATCGGAAACCAAACAAAATAATTGAATGATGCGGTTGATCTCTTGCCATTCCTGCAAAGATTCATTTGTCATTAGTAACACATCGTCAACAAAAAAATATGGAGGATTTTAGTCAAGTTGGTGACTTTGATTCCAGATAAAGTGCCCTCTTCTTGACTGGATTTTAGTAGTAAGCTGAAGCTTTCCATCACAAGGATGAAGAGCAAAGGGGAGAGTGGGCATCCCTGTAGAAATAAAGGCCAGGAAAGTGGAATTTAGGCTTCCAGCCATACATCCTCCAGATTGAATCGATTCCACCAGTGCCAGTAGCTCCTCAATAATCAAATCAAAAAAATGGGTAAAAAATTCCACAGTCCAGCCATCTGGGCCTGGACTTTTTTCCCTTTTGAAGTGGAAAAATATTGATTTTAATTCCCGGGAGGTGACCGGCAGAAAGAGTTCTTTTGCTTCCTCCTCTGAAAGCCAAGAGTTAAATAAACAAGCCACCTTTACTTGTTCTGTTATCGGAGGAGTCTCAAACTGATTGTAGAAAGATTTAAAATGTTTTTCAGCTTCCCTGGAAATTGCATCCTGCCCAGTATGTAGATGACCCAAATCGTCTTTAATTTCCCACAGGTGTTTGCTGATTCGTTTCTGATTAGCAAACTGGTGGAAAAACCTTGTGTTTTTGTCACTGCTTTGTAGCCATAGAGCTCGGCTTTTGAGTCACCACCGCTCCTCTTGAGAATTTAGAATAATATTTCTATCTGTTTCAAGTCTGATGAGAAGGGTTTCATTCGCCGAATGAGTAAAACCATCCGCATTTTTCTTTAAAATTTCAATGATTCTTGTTTCTAGAAATTGCAAATGTTTAAATTCACGGGATCTTTGTTCTTTATACCAGTTTTTGGTGAGTACTTTCAGGTCCTGTAATTTCCAAATGAAGCACTGCTGAATATCAACTTCCTGTAGATAAAGTTGATTATTCCAAAGAATTTTTACTGAGCTGTTAAAATCCTTTTCTGAGAGACAGTGCGGATTGAATTTGTAAGGGTATGCAATGGGAGGAGTAATGTTTTCTAGTTGAAGCAGGATAGGAGCGTGATCAAAGACGAAGGGGTATTCAACCCAGGAGCGAAAAAAATGGCCTTCCAGAAGAAGATCCTCTGCCACCAGAAATTTGTCCAGTCGTTTAGCTATATAATTGCTGCTAGAGCGTCCATTTCGCCAAGTCGATACAAGTTTGTCAGGCCAAACATCAATAAGATTATGTGAGAGAAAGAGGTTATTATAGTAATTTGTATTGAGACTTTCGATGGTCGCACTAGCTCCTCCCCAACTTTCACGACTAGAGAGCGTAAAATTTAGGTCACCGACAATGACAAGACTTTTTAAAGAGAGTAAACCACTGTTTGATAACTTAGACCAGAATGCTTTACGGTCCGTGCAGGGGCCATACAAATTTAAAAGATTGATTTTCCGATTAGAAGAGATAATAATGCCAGATAACAAAATTCCCCCAACAGTGAGGAAAGGCACCAGGTTAAAGAGTTGAGGGTCCCAAGCCACTAGAAGACCCCCTGAAGTGCCAATCGAACTTACTGCACAGGTATGCCAAGACGGATAAAAACCATGAATGTAGGAGCGTGATTTCTTAGCTTTGACCAAAGTTTCCTGTAAGAATAGTATACTGGGACGTGTGGAATCCAAAGTGCGGCGAAGAGAGGCAACTTTAAGGGTGCCTCCAGGCCCTCTAAGATTTAGTGACAAGAGGATCATTACTTGGCTCTTGCTAGGGCCTTCACCGCTCTAAGTGCCCCACTAACAGTAGTGGTAAGATCCAAGTCTAAGGAAGGGGTGTTTTCCTTCTGTAGTTTCTTCCTTGTGCTTCTTGTCTTGACAGGGGAAAAATCAGTACCTAGTCCTCTTGACCAGGAGTAATTCTTTGAGGGATCCGGCTGGTTGGTCGATGAAGTACCTGCAACTGCTGAAGAGGTGGAAGGATCGATGCGGGAAGGGCCTATGAAGGTGGGCAATGGGATAGGGTTGAAACTGTCCCGGGAGAGCAGAGTCAGAGTGTCTAGAACCGAGTTGAGGGAGGAATCCCCTACGTCAGATTTGCGAAAACCTGGTAGCTGTGAAGGTTCAGTCGAAAGAGGTAGGGAATCAGTAGTGTTGAATGGGAAGAGTGAAGTAGGAGAGTCAGTTTGGGGATGTAGTGTGTTTTTGGCAACGCGATCAACTCCAGGTGGGGGGGGACTAGGATCGGGGACACGGGGGAAGGAGGTGGACTGGTTAGTGTTTGGGAATGTAGGTAAAACTTCTGAGTGATTTAGGAAATTCAAAAGTTTTGAATCTTTTAACTCTGCAATCTCTAAAAAAGTTAAGGAATGATAAAAAGATGGATAGTAATTTTTTAGTTTACCCGAGAAAGAGTCTTCCGAATCAGAAGGAGAAGGGGGAACAGGAATGGGAAACCTGCAGACAGAGTGTGCTTCTTCTTCTTGATCTACCAAGTCTCTGAGCAATGTTGAGTCTTCCGAGCGTTCTTTTTCTTCCCAACCTGGGCAGTTTCTCTTAAGATGTCCTGTGTTGTGGCAGCGAAAGCAACATAAAGGTATTCCAAGATAGTCCAAGCGTTGTGAAAACCTTCTACCTCTCCAATCGATCTCAAGAAGTTCTGGAAGTCCTCCATGCACATCCATCTCAACCAATACTTTACCAATCTTTCTGGAAGAAGCCGTGAGAGTAGAGTTGTCGATAGAAAGAAAGGTGCCTAATGAGTTGCCAATCGCTTCCAAGGCCGCTTTGTTCCAGAATTGGAGGGGTAATCCTGGAAGCAGGATCCACAGGTGCCTGAAATGGAAGTATTCAGATTCAGGATTAAAGGCCAGGCACCAACGTTTTATCATGAGACTGCTTCCTGTTATAATCCACTTCTGAGAAAGTAAAACATTTGCATCTTCCAGGGATTTACAAAGAAACCCCATCCAACCTTGAGACAAGAGGATAACTTCAGGTGCATATCCAAGTAATGGCTTCCATGAGAGTTCTACCCAATGAAAAATGGAGACCTTACAGAGGTAGTTGTAGGAAAGTCTGCCAACAAGGCCACAGAGTGCTAAGTTACAAGTCTCTGGAAGCCCAACATCAGCACCTAAAACCATTTTATGAACTGTTTTTTTAGGCCTCCAGGCTCGGCGAGCTGGTCGAGAGTTCAAATCTGGCTTACTGCCCACCTGTGTCTGGAAGTGTTGACAGTGCTCTGTAAAAGAGGGTGCATAGGGAGTGGAAGGGGAGGAACGAAAAAGTGAGGGATGAGAAGGAAGACTAGGGGATTTGTGAGAGGGAGTAAAATCTTTACCAACAGTATCTGCCAAGTCAAATAAGCCTTATTTTCTCTAGAGTTCCTCATCAACCACATTCATCAGTGTGTTGACGTTGGCTTCGACACAAGGTAGGGGGTGTGAGGCCATGTTTTGGGCTCCACTGACTCCAAAATCCCAGAATCTTTGTAGGAAGACTCAGAAAGGTCAAAGGAATGAGAGAGTGCAGTGAAAGAGACTAAGGAACAGTGCCAGAAGCGCAGTGGGTCCTAGACTCTGACTTGCAGAACCACAATACTCTGAAGTGAAGAACCCAAAGAGAAAAAGTAGTGTAGAACCTGAAAAGAGGAGGGTAGAAAATGTCTAGGGTAGAAGAAAAATGAGTGTGACCAGAAGGTTCACAAGACTGGAGGACAACTCAAGTAGAGACAAAAGCTGCTCAAAAAGACACAAGAAGGAAAGTGTAAAATGAGGAAGGAAGTTGTGGAGAGATAATAGTGTATCATCTCACCCGACGTCTCGAAACCCACCAGTTCTTCAGATGTTTAAACTGACATCTTATGCTCGCCAGACACCTCGGACCCACCAGTCTCTTCTGTCCATTAAAATGACTTCTTAAGAGGTAAAAAGGAGAGTAATGCTACGAAGCCGGTTCCAAAAGTGATAGTTCGTAGCTTCTAGTGTTCCATAAAGCACTCAAACAGAATGCCGATATAGAATAAAGACAAAGTCTCCTCAGGTTCCAACGATCCACAATAATACTCAAAATAGCATGCAATTATTAAATAAATGCAAATGCCTCCACCAGGACGGGACAAAACGAGAGCAGAACTCAAACTCGAAGTAAGGAAAATCAGGGGGTTAATGAATGGAAAATAGCAGACAATGGAGTAAAAGAGCTGATGGAGAAAGAGTCCAAGTCAGGTATCATACTCATATTTGGGTATTCCATACACAACCAAAACGAAGGATGTAGATTCTCCTGTCTACCAAAACTCGTTAGTCGGTAGTTTAGCTGGGTGGTAGAAGTCCACCATTGAAGAAATTTGAACCTGCAACTGGGCGGGAACCTTCGCGCCTCTCTCTCCATGATATGAAGTTGATCTGCTTAAAATACAAGGAAGGTAAGTTTGTCACTTATATTTTAATAACATGTTTTTTTTGCTTAATGGTATTTTTATTTTAATTTTAATTTTGCTAAATTCTTGGTATTATGCTTTGTTAAAATTTTGATAAAAAACTTTGTGAATCTTCTTTAACTTCTAGTTGTTTTATACGAAAGTTTATAAGTTTTATTGTATTCTACGTGAGATGTTTATAAGTTTTATTATATTTTATAATATAGGTTTATAATTCTTATTATATTTAATGAGTATTTTTTAATTTTTATTATTATTTTTGTTTGCTAGTTTGTTTGTGATTTGTGGGATGTGGCTTGAGAAATTATGAATTAGGGGCATTTAAGCCGTTAAAATTATCGGGGGATCACACTCGGCTTGAGCCACACCAACTCTTAACATGGTTGGATTTTTTGTTCCCATGGATTTCAAACCGATGACTTAACATGAAGGAGTACCTTAACAATACACTCCGTCACCAACTACCCTACACCTCTGGAAAATTTTAATTATTATTATTATTTTATATATAATATTTATAATAATTTTAATTCTTATTATTATATTAATAAATTTTTTTATTAAAAATTATTTTTCAATAATATTTTTCTTTAAGATAAAATAAATATATATAAAATATAAAATGATAAGAAACTTCAATACAGAAGATAACAAGATAACAGATCACTAAAACAAAGGAAATGAAACACATGCACAACAAAAATTCGATAGACTATATAAAAATAAAAGGATTTAAAATTAAATTACCTATAAATAGTTAATGAAATCCATCTATAATATACTATACTAACATTATTAGCAAATTTTAACATAATGCTGATTTTTTTTTTTTTTCAACTTTTAATTTTTTTATAGGCTATATCTATATTCTATATGTGATATTTTTATCTTATAAAGTTATAGTTTAATTTTTTTTTTTTTTTTTTATTATATGAAATTGAACTTTTTTTTGAGTAAAATATTTAGAAGGAAAACCAACATTTTTATGTAAAATAGGGTAATAATAAATTTGGATGGATGAAATTGCACATATCAATCATTATAATTATAAAATTAGGTTGCATTAAGGATATTCAAGGATGTTGAATCCATTTATGTATTAACAAAAATGATTTCAATAATCCAAAATTACAATTTCAACACAAAATTATAGCTGTGATGAAAAATCTTCTTAATTTTTTATTCTTCCCTATAAAATATCTATATTTATGATACTTACAAATCTTATTATTACATTATTACAATTGTATATTATAGAATTCCATTCCTTATTAATAATGTGCTCTCATATGAGCACATTCATGTATGTATAGAATAAGGTAACAAAAAACTCCACATGATGTACATATTAAATCATGAGGAATAATTTATGGAGAATAATGATATATTATAGAATTCCATTCCTTATTAGTTCCTGCCGAAGGCAAGTCGAGACTCTAGCATTTGATATGACTTTGACTGTTCATTAGTTAAGTTTGACTTTTAATACATTTATTATATCCTAACTTTGTAGGATGCTTTTTAATTTTTATAATAAATATTTTGATAAATTTTTTTTCTCTACAATCTATCAGATTAAAAGTCTTATTGGAGGCTTTGCTCCTCCCAATGTAAAAATACATTCCCAATCCTAACTTTTATCTTATGATCTCGATAATTTTCATGCAATTTCTTTGTTCTAAGTTTTAACCTAAGCACTAAGTTCTGAGTCTACCCTCTGACAAATACGACCACCATCTCCACCGTCTAGTGCCTACTCTTCCTCCCCAAATTTCAATGTTAATAATATGGCCACTGTCTCCACCATCCAATGCCTGCTCTTCCTCCCAATGAAGAATAAGGCCGCCGTCTCCACCGCTTGCTCTTCCTCCTGCATGCTTGCACACACATGGCCTGCTTATTTCTTAGGTTGAGTGATTGCGAGTTACTTTTCCTTTGCCCCTTAACTGCAAGATTGACTCTTCTTTGTTCAGTACAAGCTTCACCTTACCTCTTTCCTACTACTAAAAGGGAACTATATGTAGTGCACAACAACTAAGGGAGGCACATAAGGAGAACTAGAGGCTCACACCTGATTGGTCCCTCCCCTCCCTGTATTCAGACATTTTGTTCCAGATCCCTAAGCTGCTCCATGTGACTAATAGGGAGAGTTTGAATACAATGAGAAGATATTCCTATAGCATCACCCACCCAATGTGCTATCCTACCCATTATACATCCATCCGCACTATGCCCCAACCTATGCTTCAAGGCATAGATTTTATGTTGGTCAACCTACCAAGCAATGGTATGCTTCATCCTGTTACCGAACCAACTTCCCTTGAGTAAAACAAACCATGATCTAAGGTACCTCTCATGTTCCCGCAAAATATTCTTCCGTAGCCTTTAGAACATGAGCGTACATAATGATTTCTTGCATCACCATATCCGTCCATAGATCCAGTGGATCACAAAGCATCGCACTGGCATGGTTACATCACAAGATGACCAATTGATTAATATAATGACTCTACATTATCATTAGTTGGATCGATAACATAAATAGAATAATCACTAACTGTTGCTGGAGAAGACATAACATGCTTCTGTTATCTTCCCTGCTGGATGGTAGGTATCTGGTTTCAAAGTTTCATTCCACCTGCCTGGCCTTGTTACGAGAGTGAGTGAAGGCTTGGTTTCTTACTTCATGAAGGTGGGTTACTGCTGTTATTCACCTGTGAAATATGCTATATATCGGTCATATTCTCTTTTTCTTTTAAACCCATAAGAACCTATCATGTATGATGAGAAACCATAACTACAACTAGATTCATAAGTTTATTACAATCTAGTGATTTCCACAACTCTTATTAATACCTTCTTTGTGTAGTAGGTATTGCTCCAATCAATGCGATCATCCAGTCTACAGTCTGGTGTAGTTCCCCTGCATGTTGATATTCTCAAGAGGGGTGTTATGCCTCAACTTTAGGTAAAATGTCATTGCATCAATGTCGTAGGCAAGAACCCACAACCATGGTAGTTGTTTCTTAGGGTTTGAATGCCTAAACTACCCTGACTAAACTTATCTTACTAACATCCCTACTTATCCAAGAAATCTCCTCTTCTCTTCTATTTACCTGTATATATGCCGGGACAAAGAAATAAATATACTTTACAATATATAACATTTAATTATAAGGAGTACAATAAAAAATAATGAGCAAGAATGAATTAAAATTCATATATACTTATAGTCTTCAATAGATACATCAAAATCCTCAACCAAAGGCATGCCACTGGTTGATTTTTTGTCATTCAAAAGCCCGAGAACCCATCACACAAGAACCACTACAATTACAAGCAAGATACGACACTTCTCTAAACAATGTCGAATTAAACCAGGGAATTACACCCTAAAGCCAAATTAAACCGGGGAATTACACTCTAAAGCCCAGTTTTAAGTTTTGTCAAACTAAACCCGGGAATTACACTCTAAAACCCAGTTTTAAGTTCTGTTGATAGATACAATACCTGGAGATTTATCTCTCATTGCTGGTACTAGGAATCCAAAAATCCTCCAAAATTCTATTGATACATCTGTTATCAATTTTTGCTGTTCCATCTACTTACAATTTAGTAACCAAAGTCCCATATGTTATAGAAGTATTCCGTTGCAGATCCCATTAAAACGCATTATCCAAGACTGAAGGAATTATAGTAGTTTTGATCTTATGGAGCCGCGTTGTGCTATGTACACATAGAAGTCATATACGCATTTTCTTGCTCTTCAGGGCCAAATGCTGAAATGCTGAATTTTTTTTGCATCATCTCTATTGTTCCAACTAGAGAACTAAAAACATTATTTTTTATATAATAAAAAAATCCTTATATGTCATGATCTCATTAGATAATAGATTTGAGGTCTTATTGCCAGCTTCGATATTCCCAATGTTTTATATGTTACCATATCCAAAGTTTTTGATCATCTACGGTCTTTTTTATTTTTTACTATTTTTATTGAAATGTTTAGATATCCAAAGTTTTGAGCATTGAGAGTCATTTTTTATTAGTTGACTTCATACTAGTTTGTCCTTTGACTATTTTTTTTTTCATAGTCTCTATTGTTCGAACTATTGTTATTATTATTATTATTATTTTTTGTTATTATTACGTACTTAAAGAGGCATTTTCATTATTACGTATGTAAACAGGTCTGCCACACTGCATTTTTTCTTAAATGTTTACACAGTGCAGGGGCCTTCGACGATTCTGACAACCTTAAGTGTTTACCTAACAAGCCTCACAACCTTAAATGTTTACTTAACATGCGTGTTACAATACATTTTCCTCTGATTTTTGGGTACAGTCTTGTATGCAGTGAATTTGGGCAATATTGTTCTTCATTGGCATTATTGGTTCACTGGTTGATGCTTGCTCGTTGGTTCGCTTGATGCTGCTTATTTTTGTTTGATTCAACTTTGCAAAGTTGAGGTCCTACAATTGCAGTTGGACCTCTTTGTGCTTGTTCATTGGTTTGTTGTTTGCTGCTTGCTCTTGTTTGCTTCAACTTTGCAAGGTTGGGGTCTTGCATCGACAGTTGGACCTGTTGTTGCAGTTTGCATGGTTGGGATTCTACGTCTACGATTGGAACTACGCTTCTGTCATACCTCGTTCATGATTAAGTTTTAGTGCCATGGTTTCATTCCTTTTCGTTGTTTTTTGTTTACTATTTGCAGTTTGCAAGTAGGAATTTTGAATGCTAGGACTGCCTGGGTCAAATTCCTCTTGCAAAACACCTTTCTGTGTGACTACTATGACCAGAGAAACAGGGGTGTGCTTCTATCTTGTTATTTTTCTTGAACGTCAATGTTTGACACAGAACTCGCCTCTGTCGCAACCATAGTGACATATAAAAAAGGAAATCACATTTTCTCCTCATATTTTCTGGTCCTAGGAACCATACGTTTGGTGCATTTTTTCCAGGCTGTTCCCTTCCAAAACATCTTGTTCCCCTTTGAATGTCAATGTTGGACACATAATCCACATCTGTTGCACCCACAATGACATATAAAAAAGGAAATCGAATGTTCTCCTCATTTTTTCTGTTCCTGAAAACCGTACGTTTGGTGCATTTTTTTTCCAGGCTGTTCCCTTCCAATAACATATGCCCACTTCCATGTCCTAAACATCGTACCATATCTCTTTGGAAAATAGAAATGAAAAGGGGTTTACAAAACGAATTCAGAGTTTTCATTACGGAGCAAGCATCTACCAGGACCTTGCCATACGTTCTTTCCAGGTTGTGACAAGGCATGATTTTATTCTCTGGATCAAAAACCACATTTAACTGTTGGTTTTATGCTGTCCTTTGTGTCTTTCAAAGCATCTTCCGTCACCGTTTTCAAATCTGGATCTCGTCTTGTAGAAATGGTTCTTTGTAATCTAAATGGCCAGTTCACTGATCTGTATCAGACTGGATTTCATGTTGTAAGATAATTGAAACATACTAGAATATCTTCTTCATGTTGTTAGATAATTTAAACCTTAAGAAGTCGTGTTGTGTGTTGGTCCCATTCATGTGGTAAAAGTCCGTAATGCCTAGTTCTTCCACTTTTGTTTATTCGACAAACCATCTATATGGGTTTTCTCAGTAGAGGGCATCAAGAAGTTGTTTCAGATTTGTTTTGGTGTTGATTTGTGAACAGTGGGGATGAAAATAAATGGTGAATAGGATTGTAAAAATATGTACAACATCTACCGAAACGCTTATAGGATGCACACATAGAATAAATTCAAAAAATGATATGCCTTAAATACTCGGTCTTTGTGCTGAGCAAATTTACAATGTTATTTGATTTTCATTGTCTCTTTTGTATGGTTCACTGTTCACTATAACTTTTTTTGTTTGTCGTATGCTATAGAGACCATGATGCATTGAATTTGACACGAGGAAGGTTGAAGGATACATAACGGAATTGTTATGAAGTTCCAGATTTATAGTTTTCATTTTTCTTTTTTTTCCCTGTTTGCATATTATCTAAATATAGCTAAGAAACATCTTGAAAATCACAACTTAAAATATGAAGCAAGTAATAGATGTTGAGTGATATGAAATATATACAGACTCCATTGTACATGAAAACATCAACCAGGTATTGCATAGCAATGGGATTTTTAGATTAGATGCATTCTCGTATACTATGGGAGATTGCCTCTTCGATGCATTTCAAATTCTATTGCATTTCCGTTATTCCTCGATCGACCTGCGCAATGGATTGATAGATCATTTCTTGGTCTGTTTAGAAAGTGGCAACATTGAGGCATTGGAGTCGTATCAATACGAATTGGCATTTGATTTTCTTTTCTAGTTGCATGGAATACATGATGTCACTATGTATTTCTCAAAGATGCGGTTGTCTGCATCTGCAAATCTGCTTGCACATGAGAGGGGGATTTGGGGAGATACATTTTGTAAACGGTGGCTGTCCAAGTGGATGAATATATCAATTGGAATATGGTCATTAACAAGAAAAACAAGATATCTACTATTCAACATAACTTCATCTAGGGATCCATATTGCATCTTGTTCCATGATGCCAATCCTGTCAATGGTCATTATGAACCACTAATCTATAGAAAATTATCCATATTCGATCTTGGAGGACTTCATATTTACTTGTCCCTCATTTGCACAGACCTTTAATCGCATTGGAAACATATTATGCATCATATACACTCCCATGGATTGCACATAGCGACAACTATTTCATCTGGCTATGGAGATAGTCTATTCAATGCATATTTTTATTTGGTAGCAACAAAGTTCGATGTGCACTCGCTGCGCCTTTACACTGTGCAATCCTTTTGCAATGCAATTATAGGTGGCAGTCAACAGGATTTTAACTGCTTACATCAACACCTTTTACCATATCTCCTAGAAAGTATGCTGATAGTTGGAAGTTGACAACAATACATTGTAAACATGGCAATGCCATATGAGAAAGGAAATGTAGAGGGTGGCAGATTCTGTTTGCAATGGCTATCTATCATATTCAGAGTAAATATTCAGGTCTGGTCGTCCCTGTTAGATGGTACTGTCCATTCGTATTGTATTGATTCAAACTATGATCGAACAATTGACATCATTTCATTGAAAACATATACGCTACACATCCATTAGAAACCTTTGATAAGAAATACTACTAGTTCAGGGTCCATTGTCCATGCCACCAAAACCACATCGAATTTTCATAAGCGTCACATGCTATTTAATTAGAATGAAACTCATCCCAGTTGTGATGAGGTCATACAGAGCTTAAACAAAAAACGTATACTAACTTATCACAACTTGAAAAAGATCATACATGAGAGAAAAAAAAAACATTGGTACGCTTCCTTCTAGACGTCAACTCACATATCACAACCTAATTTTTTTTTTTCGTGCACAACACAATCGCATTTTTGCACTCTCTACTGAACAAAAACATCACATGTCCAATGACAAAGAACATCGCCGTTTGCACCATCCAGATGGTGAGGATGCAATTCCCATAACAAATGTCGATTCCACCTTCAACATGGCTTGTCAACAAGTGAAACTAGTTCCCAGTGGCAACCGTAAGTTAGCCTACCACATGTTGAAAAAACAGATGCATGAGAGAAACAAGTGCAACCACATATCCCACAATGGTCATGGTACTAACCGAGAGGAAAAAATAGGATATGGTGCCCTAGAGCCAACACCATGCACTGCTAGCAATGAAAACCAACAAACACTTACTACACGTACTTGTCTAGGGAAGAGATATGCAAAACAGATCTATATGAAACAAATTAAAGAAACTCCTTCCATTGCATGTGCAGTTTGCGATCAATTGATTTTTTCAAAAAAAACTAAGTCTTTCACCCCTGACTTGCAAAAAAAAAACCTCATCTTGACACTAAATGATAAAACATTTTCCAGTGGCAATATTTGTCTTCCATGCAAACGATCACTTGAAAATGGAAAACTGCCACACTTTGCAATGCCTGACCAAATAATATGTAATACACCACTACCAGATGTAAGTACACTTACATAAATTGAAGAGAGACTTATGTCTCTACGAATTATATTTGCACAAATCAAACACCAGGGCTATAAACAACCCCAAATTGGCTTAATAGGATCAATTATTAATGTGCCTGTCCAACTAGATGTTGTGCAAAAAGCCTTGCCACAATTCATTAGCAATACAATGAGAATTGTTGTAGCTCTCAAAAGACGTTTGCAATACAAGAATGCATACCAGACAGGTAAAGTGGAATAGTGTTCTTGAAGAAGGAGATGACATCTCTGCACAGACTTTCGAAACTGCTAGCGAATTTGATACAAGCAATGAATCAGGCAATGAAAGACCCGCTGAAACATTGATACATGGATTCACTGACTCACAACGTATTCGTGTCTTGCAAGACAAAATTGTCGAAATTGCACTTACTGAAGGGAAACGTCCACTTGGAATATTCAAGGACAAATTTGTTGAGGAAATGAACTTCCCAACACTTTTCTATGGATATCTACATCCCAGTGACATCACGAAATGATTCAGCTACCAAAAAATAGTTCCATGGAAACTGCTACATTCAAGTGGTGACTTCTCCTGTCACATAACATATTTGTTTTTCAAAACATTGCGCATAATAATTGAGCAAGTGCTCTCTTGCATGTGGGTGCGAATAAGAAACGGACAACTACAAGGAAGAAAGTTATTGGCCAAGGATGTCAAGTACAAAGAAAACCTAGAAAAAAATCCTAAAATATGATATTGGATACATAAATTTAAAAAACATTTGCATCTCTCCTGACTATTTGCAACAAAACAATAAAACTATTTTTGCAATGAGCCGACAATTGGGACTGCCAACATTTTTCATCACATTTACAAGTGCAGAGCATCGCTGGGATCCGTTGGTGGCTACAATGTCTACATTGTATAGGAACATGAAAAGGAAAAAACAAATTGATACATTGAAAAATGATGACATTGACTACCTCATAAGAAAATACCCAGTGACATGTACTCGCTACTATAGGCATAGAATAAATGCTTTGAGGCAATTGATATGTCATGATGAAACATTCTTCAGAAAATATCAGACTACTATTTTGTGACTGAATTCCAAAATAGAGGGAGTGAGCATGGCCACACACTATTGTGGATAGAGGATGCACCATTTATGGAAAGGACAACAATTCACAGATTGAGCAGTTTGTGGACAAATACATAACATGAAACACTTATCATTTGGATCCAGAACTTGCCAAAGTTCATAGACATTATCATACAAGAAGCTGTAAAAAATGAAAAAATTCACATTGCAGATACAACTTACCTGTGCCACCAATGAGAACAACAAGAATCATAGAGCCAATTAGTTTAGAGGACAATGTTCTCATTGAGAAATCTAGATATTTGTTTTCATTTCTAGAACAATGAGACTTTGATGACTTAATGAGCTTCGAAGACTTCTTTTCAGAGATAAATCTAACAAAAGATGAGTACATCCAAGCCATACAATCTACATTTAAACAACCAACAATTTTCCTTAAACGAAAACTTTCCCATATTTGGAACAATAGTTTCTCCAAGGACATGCCAGTTGTGTGGAATGCAAATACACATGCACAGTATGTCCTCAATGCATATGCCGTAGCATCATATTATACCTCGTACATGACAAAGGTCAACAAACCTATGACAAGTGCATTCAGAAGAATACACAAAGAACATGAAAGAATTCAAATTGATGCTATTCAAATGATACGTATGCTTGGAAACACATCACATTACTTAATATTCAACAAATGTTTGCTAAAAAAGTAGTCCACATTGTACTTTCCCTGCCCCTCAACTGTAGTTCAAGGAAATGTGTCTTCATAAACACATCTCCACTTGAGAAACACACATTTGTGCTTAAACCATCGTCTTTGCTAGAACAAGAGCCTGATAATTCAAAGGAGGTGCTATGTCACTCTATTATTGATTATTACATCCACCATCCATCTTCTATTAAACATATCTTATTAGCAAAGTTCGTATCACATTACAAAAAAAATGGTGCACCCATATCAAAAAGAAAAAAACCCTCTGTAATATGCTTTGTCAAATACAACAAACATATTGACTATAAAAACTATTGTAGAGACAAAATACTGTTGTACGTTCCGTTTCATCAAAATGAAAACACATTAAAACATAACTTCCCTACATGGGAAGTTGTGTATATTGATTATGAGAGTGCAGTGCAAACCAATGAATCTAGATTTACATACTGTTAATCCAACATGGGGTGATTTAGAAAGTGCAGTTCATGAACTAGAAAACCCTGACAATGTTGATGAGACATTGACAAACCGTAAAACAACTAGAACTCTCTATGAGTCCTATGACTTGCAAGTAGATTTGCCTCGTCCTCGAGCAACTGACATTGAAAAACATATCAATCTTGGATTTCAAGTCACAAAACATCCTTTCTTTATTGAAAATAACAAATACTACATAATCAGACGACTGTTGAATTGAGAACAACAAGAAATTCTAAAGGACATTGCAATTAAAAAATGCTTAAGCATACACACTCATGTGCACTTGTTCCTTACAGGTGGGGCAGGAACAAGTTAGACATTCACAATGAAATCACTATTCCAAATGCTTATACGAATCTCTGATTCAAATAATTCATCTGACCCTATGAAACCAAAGGGGATAATATTTGCATACACAGGAAAAGCTGCATATAATGCAAGTGGAACAATAGTGCACTTTGCATTTTTGATGCCTTTTAACAAGTTATAGTTTCTTCCACTCAACAAGGAAATGTTAGATACCTTGTATAAGATTTATGACGAACTACAACTTGTCTTCATAGATGAGGCATCTTTGATTGGAAGTTGCTTCTTGTATTCCATTGACAACCAACTGAGAAACATAAAACATGTGCACACCAAATACTTTGGAAACATTGACATGATATTCTGTGGGGATATTTACCAGGCGCAATCCATCCAAGATTATTTGATATTTGAACAACCTACGGTCAATATGAAAACAATGATGCATGAATTCTGGAAAGATAATATAAAATGATTTGAATTGCATACTACAATGCGACAGACAAATGAAACATTTATTGCAATTCTGAATAGAATGCAGACAAACATCCAAACATATGATGACTTAACATATATCAATTCAAGGTGCATGCAACCTGAACCAACATATCCAACCTTCCCTTACTTGTTCTACATGAATAGAGATGTTGCAATGCATAATAGGTACATGCTATCTCTCATGCCTGACGATGATATCATCATCAATTTAATTGACCTTGAAGAATACAACCATGGCAATGTACCATGTCATGAACATACGACCACTTTTCCTTTCCAACTTGTCCTGAAATTAGACATGCTAGTTGAAATATATGCCTGCAACTATGATTCACAGGATGACTTGGTAAATGGTGCAGATGGAATACTTAAAGCTTATGCCAAAACATAAAAAAATGATGTCCTCTGGATTAAGTTCCATGAGCCGCATATTGGCCACCGACAAGAAAACAAGTTGGCTTATCTATATAATTCAAACTCTATGTGTGTTTGGACACCTATCTTATGAATATCAAAACTAGTATTGACATCGACAAAGACAGGTCGAATGAATATTCGAAAACAGTTTCCAATTAAACTTGCATGTGCACGTACAATCCACAAATCGCAAGGGCTAACACTTGATAGTGTTGCATTTGACCTTGCTGGAATTAAAATACATGGACTTGTGTACACAACACTATCCCATGTCAGAAGTATAGACTCCTTGTATTTACTAAGTGCTCTAACAAAAGATAACTTCAAATTCAAACATAAAGTTGATATTGAGATGCAACGCCTTAGGACTAGCGCAAAATGACATCTATAGTATGATTACCAATCCATACAAACAAAGTCATTTGTATCAATTATGTCACTTAACATGTGTAGCCTACATGCACATATGGATGATATACTCAATGACTATGACACAATGCAATCCGATATTCTGTGCTTGCATGAAACATACATGACATTATGCATAAAACAAGCAATTTCCAAATCACAATTGCATATCAAGTTACATTACACATGGGGTGATGATATTAGTAAAAAAACATGCAACAATTTTGGAGCATATGCATTTCGAAGAAAACAATGTTGAGATGGTGCTCGCAAAAGTAATTTTCCATGGATCAGAAATTGCAATATTGAATCTCTATGCTGCTCTACATGCAACATTCTCCAACATACTAAATGTTCTTTCAAATGCATTAGAGCATTTTCATCTGAATGAAACCATTGTCATTGTAGGAGACTTGAATATTGACATGCTACAAAATAATTCCAAAACAAAAGAATTGGAAAAATACATGTGCAGATACAATCTCTGCTTTCTTTTGGATAAGATAAACCATGTACAAAACACACTTATTGACCATGTATGGTCGAATGTGCCCATTTCCCAATACAACCTCTTTATCTTAGACACATACTGGTCTAATCATGATACAATTAGTATTGTACTTGAATTATGAAATATACATCAAACATATTGCAAAATCATATTTCTATGTCTCAAAGCATATATGTCTAGCTTGTTGCACAAAAACAAGTTATCCAACTTCTTAGTTTTTCCTGGTTTGTAATTGCTTTTGGGCACAATTTTTTTTTATATATACACAAACATGGATCAAGAAAAAACAAAACCGGTACATGCTTCTAACACTATATGTTACTCTATTCCTTTGATTCTAATTTGTTTACTATATGTACATATTCATTGTTTTTTCCTTACATATCAAATTATGTTCATGTTCATTGTGTTTTGTACTTTCCTTCATTGAAACAAACAGGGAAACTGGACAAGGCAAATAATTCTTAACCATAAATGTAGAAGAAGACATGCAAAGGTGCATACTTCTACCCGTATTCCATATCCAATTGTTTTTCACTTACTCTGTCTATATTTATGATACTGGTTTGCAACTATTTTGTTTTGTTTTCCTTAGATACTGCATATCTTCCTATATATTAAATTATCTTCATGTCAATTGTATTTTCTGTGCCGCTAGCTTGAAATAAATAAAATTGTATTCCATCTTTTTTTCATGTGTTTCTATGTAGCAACTTGCCTTCATGTCCATTGTATTCTCTGTGTTGCTGCATTGAAAAAAGAATAGAGTAATTGAACACGAGGATGAAGTCTTATGTTCCACAACTGAGAAAGCTAGAGTACAATCTTCCAAAAGGTATGCCAATAATGGTGCCAGAGAAAATACAATGCATATGCCTAATGCACATCCATATCAATTATGAACAATATACACATGTTCATAACGACTATTTCACAAGTGACATGGGCATGAGAAGTGAATCATCACAAACATCAGCACAACGACAAGGAAAAAGGTAAGGATTCATAGACTATGCTCTTGCTATGTTTGGGAAAAAAATATCCTCAGTTATTTATTCTACTATGCCATGGTAAATATGTTTATGTCGTTTACAACACATGTTTTTTAGTTCACAAGAACTATTGACAAATAGAAGTGAAACATCATCATATTACAAGGTCCAGAGATTGAGAGGTATGGTTACAAAACTCTAATCTACATACTTTATCTAATTTGTACATATATTGAAGCTTGTGATATTTTCATGTTTGATAATTTTTTTCCCATAGTTGATGTGTTTCTATCGCTTGATAATTATCAGACTAAGTGTTGTTGTGTGAGGCATAAAGTTCTTTGCACCATTTATTTTTCCTCTTCTATACTTACCCATTTTCCCCTTTTCTTCTTCCCCTCTATTATCTATTTCTAGTTTCTATACTTAGTCACATTTCTATGCTCGCGGGTTCCCGGGGTGGCAGACTAATAAATTCTATATCCATCTATATCTGCACATCACGAGTCCGACCAATTGCCGTTCGTTTCCATACTTAGCCAATTTTATGGCCACAAGTTCCCAGGTAGGTGCTATCAAACTTTCATGCCCCATGTTCAGGGTTCACTCTACCTACGATGACTCTGTCTGACCATCCCACCTTTCCATACTTAGTCAATTCTTCAAAGTTTTGCATGTTCACGGATACCCAGGTTCACAAAAGTTTCAAAGTATTTTTTGCTCCCCTCCATCCCCGCCACCTTCGCCCCTTCCCAATGCACATTAATTATGATTTTAATAGTGACAAATCACCACACAGGTTCAAAAAGATTGGCATTAATAAGTGGAAAGCTCGATGACATTTCCCATTAAAACACATTAATGGGAGAATATTATGGAATCTGATGATTTTTTTTGTGTTGATCTTGAATTGGCAAAAAAATGTTGGCTGTTTTAGGTTCTTTAAGGCATCATTATAGTAATAATGAAATATTGTGCTAGCCCACTGTCATCTACAAAGGTGTTGAAGTGATGTCCCTCTTTAATATTGTGCATTTATTACAACTTGCCATATTTGAGAATATGCTTGCATATGAAAATGTTAACTCATATATACAACATCTCTTTAAACTTGAACCAGGGTCTGTTGAGCTCTAGCTATATTTCATGGCTGGGAATGTTTTCCCCATAGTTCATGTGTTTCTATCATTTGATAGCTATCAGACTAAGTGTTGTTGTGTGGGGCATACAGTTCTTTGCTCCCTTTCTTTTTCCTCTTCTATACTTACCTGTTTTTCCCTTTTCTTCTTCCCCTCTATTATCCATTTCTGGTTATATACTTAGTCACATTTATATGCTCGTGGGTTCCTGGACTGGCGGACTGAGCAATTCTATATCCATCTGTATCTGAACATCACGAGTCCAACTGACCATCGTTCATTTCCATACTTAGCCAATTTTATGGCCGCGGGTTCCCGGTTAGGTGCTATCGAACTCTCATTCCCCGTGTTCGGGGTATACATATTACACCCAAAAATTCAGTGATCTACAATTCAACCCCAGACTCCTCGAACTCACAAGCCTCACTCTACCTACGATGACTTCGTCTGACCACCCCTCCTTTCCATACTTAGTCGATTCTTCAAAGTTTCGCGGGTTCATGGACTCCCAGGTTCACAAAAGTTTCAAAGCATTTTTTGCTCCCCTCCATCCCCGCCACCTTCGCCCCTTTCCAATACACATTAATTATGATTTTACTAGTGACAACTCACCACATAGGTTCAAAAATATTTCCATTAATAAGCGAAAATCTTGAGGACATCTCCCATTAAAACACATTAATGGGAGAATATTATGGAATCTGATGAATTTTTTTGTGTCAATCTTGAATTGGCAAAAAATTGTTGGTTGTTTTAGTTTATTTAAGGAATCATCATAATAAGAATGCAATATTATGGTAGCCCACTGTCATCTACAAAGGTGTTGACGTGATGCCCCTCTTTAATATTCTTCATATATTACAGCTTGCCATATTTGAGAATATGCTTTCATATGAAAATGTTAACTCATATATACAACATCTCTTTAAACTTGAACCAGGGTCTGTTGAGCTCCATCTATATTTCATGGTTGAGAATTTTTTTCCCATAGTTGATGTGTTTCTATCGCTTGATAATTATCAGACTAAGTGTTGTTGTGTGAGGCATAAAGTTCTTTTCTCCCTTTATTTTTCCTCTTCTTTCGAATACTGTTAGGAAACAACACTTTCAAAGACTGTCGGGAACACTCCTTCCAAATATGTCGAAAAAAAACCTTTTGAAGACCATCAGGAAACAACATTTCTGAAGACTGTCGGACTCCGAACTCCATCGAGAATCAGAGTTTTCCTTTGCAAATTTTGTTCAAACTTTCTAAATTATAAAACACAATGAACTTTGGATTTCTACCGAACCTGCGTTAGATCTAGACCATCGATTTTCAATATCAGAGAAATCTCAGTTTTCGATTTACCATACTACTCCAAACATCATCGAACTTCACCGATACTACAAATGAATCGTGGTCGGCTTCTTCTTAATGTCGACAAGATCTGGACCATTGATTCATCAAAATCAGTACCGCGACCCCCTACCTTCTACCACCATGGACCCTGTGAGTCCACATCACGGTACAATCCATGTCATCACTATATGGGATTTTTCCAAAAAAATTGAAAAATTATAAATTTTTGAAAATTTCATAATTTCTCTGAAATTTTCCTTCAATGAACTTGGAAGTCTTGATTCGTTCCATAATTAATTTTGGCTGTCGATTTATAAGTCGAATGTGATTTGGGTCGTTACTTCTTCAACTCTTCGGTTGCCATTAAAATGAAAAATATGGCCTTCCCGATCGAATTTAACTCTGCAACCTACATATTTATGCCATTAATCCCCCCTTCTATGGTTCCAAGGAAAATTAACTTGAATCTGCTCATAAATTTGGGGATTTCACTCTGTTTTCACCATTTTCCCCCAAATTTGTCATAGGTGAAACTCTGCAACAACTAATTTCTACTAAATTCTCACGGGTCTTGGCCTATACAAGCTGGGTGTTGAACCTTGAGCTCTGATACCATATTGCAACATACCCTCCTGCTAAAACAAAATTTAAAACGTCCCATACATATAAAATAAAACAAGGGGAAGCATGCTCATAAAATTACAAAAAAACAACATGTTGATTTACTCATGCTACTAATAGCATAATAAAACCATGAATGCATGCATACCCAACAAACATAATAGCATTCAAAATCACATTTACATAGTGGAATAATCATAGTAAAAACAACAAAAACTTATTTGTTTATAAAAATAACCAATTGGTTGTGTACGAAGAACGTTCCTCCCAACCGTAGGCTTGTTGTTCATTTTCTATCAACAAAAATCCACCCCCAAGTTAAGGCTATGAGTCCACACGGAGGTCTATCCATCTTGGTTGTCCACTCTCCACACTCAACATCTCAAAACCAAGGTTCTACTCCCAAAGTAGTTCCAGTCCACCAACTCTCTTCCCCACAACCTACACAACCCAAGGAATGTACCCCCCTCACTGCTCTTAGTCCATCGAGTTGTACCATTTGTTTATTAGGGATTCTAGTGCACTTAGTTGGCAAAAAATCTCTCAGTTGGGGCTCTATGAACTCTCAACTGCTCCAGGAGTGCTCACAGTAGTCTTCACAAGGTTCTTGAGCAATTTCCTCAACATGAAAATATGCTACAAGATTATAGCTTGTTTTACAAGCACACATGATAGATTTTTAACATAAACACAACCTAATAATGGCTCTCTTACTGCCCAAAATATGCATGTAAAATTGTCCTCTTTTTTCAATACGAATATCCTTCTTCTCCCTTGCTTTCTTGACTCTCACTCTTCCCCAAAAAGGATGATTACATTCAACCCATGTTGCCATAACTGAGTGGGATGACTTCCTCACCCAACCTCTTACATGAATTCAATTATTGGATTTAGGAACACTCAACAATAAAAAACAGAAGGTTCACTCAATAATAAAAATCAAGGAAAAGGTTTGGGATTTAAAACCCATGAATAAAACCCCCTTTAACCCTTTCTCTTGTGGAATCATACCCCACCCATCGTTAATGTTCCTCTCGTAGCATGGCTAGTGATTATTATTTTATTAATCTTCTCAATGTACATAATACTTAGTTTGGCCCTCAGTCATTTTAATCAATACGGGCTCTTTGCCCCAACACGTCGGCTCACTAGCCTAATTCACATTTATGCAATTACATTATAATTTGTGGGGATTAAAACTGGGGATGTTGCACTCACACTCTAGATTGTAGGCTTCACCTCATTCCTTAGCAGTGAGTAACATTTTCATGCTCGCAAGCTTAATTGTCTCAATATATTTAAGATGTTTGACATCAAAGTAAGCATTCAAGGTACTCAATGATTCTTCTATTTATTTACATCAAGCTTCCCTTGGAACACTGATATGTTGTGGTTGATCTTGAACTTAGATTGGTTTCTCCCACCAAACATGCAAAATCCTTGAGATGAAAAACCATTTTCCATTTGGGGTAACACTCTCTTGAATGAATATGAAAATTGGATCAATAAATCCTCCCATTGCTTCTAAAGAGCTTCTTCAATCATGTTTCACATAGCTCTTGCATCTAGGTTTGCAGAATGAATGGAATTACTTTTTGTCATGTCTAGAGTTGTTGAGTGAATATAAAGGTATTTGAGGGTGATTATCTGCCATTGATACTCGAAGCATGTCCAAATTGATATTCTTTCTATTGTGGATATAATGTACCTGCAAGCAATCTAAATGTTTTATAAGTCTTTAGAGTGATGCATCCGTGATATTATCAAAAAACAATAAAATCCATGGTGGTGGTGAAGAGATTATTTGTCACATATTGGAATTGATCTCATAAAATATAATCTTCAAATTTTCTCTCTCAATCACAACCTACCAAAGAAGATGTCAATCAATAAATTGGGTAAAATCTTAGAATAGAATTTGGAGATAATTGTTGTGATACCAATGATATGTACATGATGCAAGATTATTACCTGAGTTGTATAATCCCTTTGTTGTGAGGACAATGAAAAAAATTATGACTTCCCTCATGTTGTACACAATTAAATAGCAAGTTGTGATGCCCAATCATGACATTGTGTCAAACGTCTATAAACAAGGAATCAAATGAGTGGAAGAAAACTAGGAATACATAAGTGCATAAATTTATTTTTAATGAGATGGTTGTTGAGTTGGCCAAGGAGATAATTAACCTATTATGGATAAGTTAAATATCTATCAATTGTTATCTGTACATTGATGTGGTCTAATTTCATCAGTAGACTTATTGGTAGCATCAACCTTGTCAACTATTCGATCATGTTGATGAGGATGGAGTGGAGTTGGTGTGGTTGAGTGCATGATGACCGATTGAGGATGCCATGTGAATTCTTGGTTGAAGAAGAACTTGTGACATAGTGAGGATTGAGAATAGGTCATGGTTTAGTAGGACATGTTGAAAGACAAAAGTTAGTCATTGAATCTATTGTGCAAACTCAATTGGTTACAATAAAGGTTGTTGCAATGTAGAAAACTAACTCTGAATCAATGCATGGATCAAAGATGGCCTATAATCAATTTAGAATCTTCTTCTCATTTTCTCTTGATTATTTTTACACAACTAAAAAAATTTGAAAGTGATCCTTAGCATGTTACCTCCATGCTTCTTAAAAAACAATTCCTATATTACCATGGCCTAGATCGCATAGGAAAACTCTATTGAAATTATACTTTATTCATTCAATTAAATGCAAGGTCAATCACTGCTAGCAAAACATTAGGTTGTTTAATTCCAATTTTTAAAATGTAATATGATATAATATATTTGTAACTTTGTTATTTTAAACAAGGGAAATAGCTGCTAAGCAATTAGTCCATGTCTAATTTACGCAAGTATAAGAAACAAATCCCCATGGGATAGCATAATTGGTGATACATGCACACGCTCCTTCGGTACAGGGGAGGTCACGAATTCAAGCCTTGTGTAATTCATGGACCTGCATCTCCTACGACATGGTCTTTGTGCTTCCTAGTTTAACTTTGTTGGTAAATGACGGTGACCACATTTTTATAATGCTTCATCACCCAGGAAGATAGCCGTTGGTGTTTTGGATGTTGTTATTTTTGCTAAAGGTGTCATGCCTAAATCCTCATGCCCATGCAATGTTTTCGTTCTGTTTCTGGATATGGTTGGAGAATTCAAAAGATTTTTCTATTTTATCTGAGAATATGGTGAAGTTGTTGAATTTTTTCTAGATATGGTTGGAGAATTCAAAAGGTTTTGCTATTTTATCTGAGAATATGGTGAAGTTGTTGAATTTTTAGACAAACCAGGTTTTTCTTTACAACGAAAGCCTCAAATCAAATCGCACGCCCTTGGCTGGTACTACCTATCGCCACACCTAACCTTCAAATTATTTCAAAATTAAATGAAGAGATTATATCTATTTTTGTGTTTACCTCTGGACATTGCCCATGTTCCACTGTGAGGGAAAACTGATTTCTGCATGTAACTAAGCCTTGAGTGGTAGCTTTGAACCCGTCTAGTTCTCTCCCGGCCCCACTAGGGTATCTTCTATGGTATTTGTCGCGTAAGGTTAGAGGCACAGATTCAACTCTGCACACTCCCACAAACTCATCACTGAGATGCAACCTTGGTCTGTTACCACGGAGCTGGTGTCAGGCAAGCCAATTCGGCTAGGACCGTATAAGCCTTTTTCTGAGTAGGAATTAAAACTGAGATGTGCCCTTTCTCTCAATATAGGTATGAAAACATCACCTAGTTTTATTTGTTTTACAACTATAAACTTTTTCAACCTTATGCTGCTACTATGGTGCAACAACAGAAAATAAGTGCAGCATCGGTGTTTTTTTAAAAATCACATCGAGACACATCATCCAAGCACATTGTCAGGCTGCTAAATTGTAGCTTTTAAGTGTCCTGAATCACTAAATTGTCAAACCAGGGTTGGTATACTTCGAGCTGATACACAGTATGTGCAGGCAAGCGTCTAGTCTTTATTCGAATGCTATCCTAAAAATAAAGC